>JAPEBW010001360.1:0-25535 GCA_027405785.1 Ophiocordyceps robertsii | reverse complement strand
TAGTCTTAATATAACATTATAGCTAATAGCTAAGACGTTAAAGGAATCTTTAAAGTTAAAAATCCCGATCGTATACTTAAGAGGATTAGTCTTTAGCATAATCTTACCCTTATTATACTTAAAGGGTAATCCTTTTGCTAAAAGAAGTATATAAAGCTCGTATTTTCTTCTGCAATGTAATTCTAAACTATTTACCGTTATAAGGGAAATATAGCTACTTATCGCACCGTAATCTATTAATACGTTAAGGCGATGTCCTTTTAATTTTAATATAAGGGTTATTTTTATACTTTAAGAATTATTATTTAACGTAAGTATGTTTTATTTACTAGGAAATAGCCTTATTATTCCTAGGCTTGTTAGTTTTGTACCTTATTTACCGACTTCTTAGTAGATCTTAATTCTTTTTACGGAACTAATCTATTTAAGTAACTAAGCTATTTATAAGCTTTAGAAACTAGATTTCTACTAGCTTTATAGTTCTTAACTGCTTTACTAATAATATTAATACCTTTAGTACGATTAATTTCTCTTTATTGTTTTTAGTCGTTAATCCTTTCTTACCTAGCTTCTAGCTAATTTTTAAGCATTTTATTCGAGAATTCCTTTACTTATAGTAGCATTTCTAAATTATAATTCTTATTGCGAAGATTATAATTAGTCTTAAAATACTCGCTATATCGTTTAAACGTATTTTTAATAGCTAGGTTAAGGAATTCCGTATCTTCCTTAAGCTTATCGGCTAGCTCGTCGTTCTTTTTCTTAAGATCGTCTTTATTTTTAATTAGATTAGTAATATACGTAGAAAGAGATACGTAATCTTCCTCTAGCTTAATTATCTTATTCGTTAAAGCTAGGTTACTATCTTAAAGGTTTTCGATAGTCGTTTTATTATACTGCTTAAAGAGTGAAAGTTATTTAATTTTAATCCGGTTATCGATATTTTCTTATAAAGGTTCCTCTTTATTAGCTTCGATATCCTCCTTAAGGTTTTCTATAAAAACCTTAGTATCGGTAGTAAGTTCCTTAATCGTTATAGCGGGTTTATTATAAGTCTTCCTTAGTTTAGGAAACTAGCCGCTTCCTTACTTATCCGAAAGGTATATAAGGCAGTTATTATTATAGTATCTAGTTTAAGAAAGCCACTTATATGCGCTATCCTTAATAGTAATTACCGTATTAAGATATTCTATAAAAGAAGCATAAGGCCCGTTGCTATCTTTTTTTTTAAAAGAGGGCTCTTTATCTTATAATTTAAGGTCTGTAGGATTATAGCTTTCTTCCGTATTTAAAGGCGTAACATTCGTATTAAAATAAAGAGCGTTTTTATCGTCTTCGTTAATAGTCTATAAGGAAGTTTTAAGCTAATAATTATCCTTAGTCTTAAAAGCATTTCTTTACTAGTCGTCTAAGCTTTTAGCTTCTACTTTAATCTCGGGTTCTTCTTTATAAAGACCCTTTATAAGCGAACTAGTCTTAAATAGACTAAGGGTTAGTATAATAAGCTTTATATTAACTTCTTCGGTATCCTTAATCGAAGGTAGTAGTAAAGTATATCGCGGATTATAGGCTAAGAGGGCATTATTTTTATAAATAGGCATATTCCTTCCCTTAAAGAAATTCCTCTTCTTAATACAGTCTCTTACGATATAGCCTTCCTTCGCATAATTAAAGCATCGAATAGCTTTTCTAGCGGGCTTTAGCAGGCTCGCTTTAAGGGTATCTAGGTCTATTACGTCGTAACTTAAGTCTCGCTTTTGCTTCTTATTATTTTTCTTAATAACCCCGCCGGGAGTCGAACGGTGTTTTCTTTATTGCCGGCGTTCGTATTGCTTATTATCCATCCGGACCGTTAGACTAATATAGTTTAATAGCGTCTCTAGCCTATCTAGGCGGTAAATTTCGTCTTTAACTTCTTCCTTTAGTCCTTCGTAAAACGTAGCTATAAGGGCATTATCTTCCTATTTTAGCTTAAAAGTTATTTATCGGAATCGAGCTGCGTAAGCTAATAAAGACATAACCTACTTAAGGCTTCTTAATTTATGCTCTGCTAATCGTTGCTTATCTATAATTCCGAACGTTTTTCGTAGAGCTTCTTTAAAGTTATCGAAATTCTTAAAAATATTCCTTATCTCGGAATTCCTATCCTTAGGACTATTATCTATATAGTCCTTAAGAATCGGTTTAAACTATATTGCGGCTAAGCCTCGTAAGCAACTAAATATAAATATAACTTTTAGTACTTTTTAATTTATCGTAGTAAGATAAAACTAAAAATACGCTTTAAGAGAGGTAATAAACTCTTATAGCTTAGCTAATTCTTTAGTATAAAGTTCAGGAGCTTTAATCTTTAAAATAAAACCACTATCTATTAAACTTATAGGGGGATAAGAAAGTTCTAACTACCTTAAACTAGCCTACGGCTAACTAGTTAGCTATAGTATCGCAAAAGTAAATATTTCTTCTTTTATTTATTATAATTAGATAGACGTAATTATAATAAATACCTTTTTCTTTATTAAATAACTTAAAGAACTTACTAAGTATAAAATACTAAGTAATCTTTATTAAAGCTATTTAATTATAAAGATTCTTATAAGCTAGTTTTATATTACGGAACCCTTAGCGTTTCTCGTACGCTAAGTGCTTCGTATAATTTGTTTAATTTAAATTTACTTGCTAAAAGGGATAAAGAAGACTTAGTATAGACTACTAAACCGAATAAGGTAAGGGTATCTTATTATGCGGATTTCTCGGGTTAAAACTAACTAAAAAAGAAAAAAGAAAGAAATAAAAGAAGTTAAGGGAAAAAAGAGCGAAGACCTTCTTTTATACTTTTCTAAGGCTACTAAAAGGTTCCCCTTTTATATGCTTTTATATGCTTTTATATGCTTTTATATATTAAGCTATAACTTATACCCTATATGTAAGAGAGTGATTTTACTACTTTAATAAATCAGCTATTTAATCCTTACCTAATTAGCTATATATAAGGGGGTGTATAAATTATATAAAAACCCGTATTAAATAGCCTAGCTTCGGCTCGTCATTTTTCAGGTCCTTACGTCCTTAAACGACGTCTCTAACGTTATGTATAAAACTAAGGAGGTTGGGGTGGCTGGATGAAATAAGGATCCGCTTAGACCTAAACCAACCTCAACCAACTTCAAACACGAATTGCCGCACAAGGAAGGGACATATAGCCACGGGATAAAATGCTTTAAAATCAGCATTCTTCGGGCTTTAAGACTACCCGAAGGCTATTCCGGATATATCACTCCGTTCCCTTATATTTATCTATAAAAGGCGAATCTGCCGCCACTAAATAGCTAGAGATTCTACAAGCACTCACACACTTAATTCTTCATCAATCAATTCTAGCTAAAATCCTACCTTATATAACATCGACTCCTCTATCACGTAACATCACGTAATCTCTTAATTCCCCCACAATTTCGCTGCTGCTCTAACCTTTAACAGGTTATAAGCCCGGCTTAGCTTACTACGCTGGGAAATCAATCACTCCTCTAACTAGCTTTAGCAAATTCCGAAAAATATACGACCCCTTTCCTCAATCACTCGTCTAACATTTATTAAAATTTAACGTTGATTAAACGACTAAATCTCTTAGAATTTGTACCTAAAGATATCTTAACCTTAATTACCTCCTTTAATCTCTTTCCTTTTCTAGAAATCCCCTTATCTATACAAATTTCTCTTGAAATTCCCTCTTCTCCGCTAAGATCCTTTCTATCCTTAGGAATTTGCCTAGAATTTCCTTTACTAATCCCTACCGACTTCTTTTATCTTTCGACCCTTCTTAAGTTAAAAATTAACTTTTCTTTACCTACCTATTCTATCTTACTAAAGATATATAAAATAGCAAGCTAGAAAGAATACGAGTTTTCTAAGTTAAAGGGTAATTTAAATTACACCTTATAGACTACTAAAATGCGATCAATTCTTATTAAAGAAAAGCTTATAGCTACTTTAAAGCAAGCAAATTATATAAAGATAGAAGAGGCTCTTGCCTTAATTTTCCTACGCTTAGAAGACGGTTCTTTAATATAGATTAAGCACGTAACTACTGCTAAAGATGCTTAGGAAGAGCTGCAAAAGCTATATAATCCCTTGAATTTCTCGTCGAACTATTTGCTTATTAAATAGCTTTTTAACTTAAGTCCTTCCGACTTATAGTTAGAGAAATACCTTTATAAGGTAAAAGAGGTTTACGAGGAATTAAAATCTCGAGAAATAGATATTCCGGAAGTGGTTCTTATAGCATAGATTTTAAATTCCCTTAGCGGGGAATTTAGAAGCTATATAACTAATATTACGTAGAGCCTTAAGCATAATTCTATAGCCTTCTCCCTTAAGACCTTTATAGCTAGTTTTTTAGATAAAGCTAGAAGGGTAAAAGATATAGAAGACTCTTCGGAGAAAGCTTTCTTACTATGAAAGAAGCCTTAAAAAAAGCAGGGGAATTCCTCGAATTCTTACTATAAAGAATGTAAAAAACCAGGCCACTTAGTAGCTAATTGCTTCCAGCTTTACCCTAAAAAAGCCCCTTCTTATTAAGTGCTTAAAGGAAAGAAAACAGACGATTCGAATAGGGTAACTAAGAAGAAACCTAACTCGAAAAAGCCTTCCTCTTCTTCTTCTTTTTCTAAAAAGGAAAAATTAAAGAAAAAAGTAGAAGAAGTAAAATTAAGCGAAGAGGGAGATAAGGTCCTAAATTTAACCGAAATAGACCTTAATATAAATCTTATCGACCTTTCTCGGTTATCCTCTCCTCTCTCGCGAGTCCCTACCCCCGGGGTAGCCTCGAATAACCCTTTAGAGGTAATTTTAACCTCTATAGATTCCCCTTTAAAAGCAGATTTTAAAGCTAATAAAAATACTCTCTTAAGACCTTTAAAAGCCTTACTCCCTCGGATCCGAGAAATAGTATTAAAGGCAAAAAAAGGAGGATTTCCTAGATATAGTAAAAAGACTCTTAATTTTATATACGATACTAGTACTACTAAGCATATAGTAATAAATAAGAATTATCTTATTAACTATAAAGAGATTAAAACAAAAGTCTACTAAGGAAAAGCTTCCTTTATATTAGTAAAAGGAAAGGGGGATTTAGTATTTAAATTCCTATACTTTAAAGTAAGATATATACTTAGAGATTGTTTTTATATACCTAAAATTAGAGTTAATATAATTAGCTAGTTATATTTTAAGAATACCTATGCCCTTATAGGCAAGGATAAGGTCCTTCTTTTAAATAATAAGGCGCAGATTCTTATTAAAGGATATCTTAGAAATAAGCTTTATTATATTTCTCTAAAACCTTTACTAGAAAAAGATTCCCTCCTTATTACCTCTTTAAAGGCAAAGAATATGAATTTTTATACTTAGCATTTACGCCTTAAGCATATAAATTATAAGGCTATCTTAGAAGTATTAAAAAGGTATAATAAAGATATAAAGATGCCTTTAAAAAAAGAGAATAAAATAAAACACTACGAGATTTACATAAAGGCAAAGGCTACGAATAAGGTAAATAAATAACCTTTAAATAAGACCTATTCCTACCTTAGAAAAATAGTATTAGATATTTATAGGCCTATTAAAACGCCTACTTATAACAAATATCACTATTATATCTCTTTCCTAAATATAGGAACCCGATTTCTAGACCTATACCTCCTTCGAAGTAAGGGGGAAGCTATAAAAGGTTTCTAGAATATAAGAATAAGGTTAAAAATAACCTAGATAAAACTAGGATTAGAGAGGTATTTTTAGATAATGCAAAGGAATTTATATATAAGATAAAAACATACTATAAAAGAAACGGTATCTTATTTAATTTTAGCCCTCCTAAAACGCCGGAATCTAACGGCAGAATAAAGAGGATAAATCGCACTATATTAGAAAAAGTCCGTTCTTTATTATATACGGCAAGACTGCTTAAATATTTATAGGGTAAGGCTATTTTCATAGCTACTTACCTATATAATAGATCTCTATATTTAGCAACAGGTTTTAAAAGCCCTATAGAAAAGAGGGATAATATAATAATACCTTTCGAGACCTTAAATAAAATAAAGACCTTTAAAAGCCTTATTTATTATAAAAATAAGGACCCTAAAAATAAGCTTAAAGCTAAAGCCTTTAAGGGAGTTATTATAAGCTATAGTAAAAACGCCTATAAAGTCTAGGATTTTTCTAAGAGAAAATTAATAGTCTCTAGAGATATTACTATACTAGAAAATAGGTTTATAGATAACCCTTCTAGCCCTATTAAAGACTTTAATTTTAATATAATTTTAAAGAATAAAGATAAGCTAGAAGCTTTCAGCCCTATAGAGGAAGACCCTTTAAAGGAAATTACTAAAGAAATTCCCTTAACTTCTATAAAAGAAGGTTCTTAAAATAAAAATATAGATAAAGATCCTAGCTTTACTAGTCGTATAGTAGTAGAAATACCTAAGAAGCTTAACGGGTCCTATACTAACTATATAGATTACCTTAATATTTAATTAATTTTAAATAGCGATTATAAAGAATCTATTCTAGCTATAATAGAATAGAATAAGGATTAAGGTTTGCTAAATACCTATAAATAGGCAATAAATAGCCCTAATTTAGCTAGCTAGAAGAATGCTATGCTAAAGGAAATAAACCAACTAATTAAATATAATACTTAGGAATTTGCTTATCTTTTTAGCGATAAGAAGGCTTTAGGTGGCCGTTAAGTCTATACTATTAAGAAGGATAGTTAAAATCAAATTATTAAATATAAAGCCCGTTTTATAATTTAAGGATTTAAGCAAATATACGGCTTAGATTACCTAAAGACCTTCTTAACTACGGCTAGACCCGAATCTACTAAAATTCTTCTTATTTTAGCAGTTTTAAATATTTATTAAGCTATGTAAATAGATATAATAAATACCTTCGTTTACGCTAATATAGATTCGGAAGTATATATTAATCTTCCTCCGGGGTACGAACAATATACTTTAAAAGACTATTATTTTAAGAATAGGTCTTATTATAGAAAAGAAGGAATAAATTTATCGAAATTTATAGACCTATATAATAAAGGTTTAATAAAAGCAAATCTAAAGAAAGCACTATACGGTCTTAAACAAAGCCTAAAGCTTTAGTATACCTATTTAAAAGATATACTAAGTAAACTCGGATTTTTTCCCCTTTTATTAAAAGAGGGGGTATTTATAAATAAACGCTATATAATTGCTCTAGCGATTTACGTAGATAACCTTTTTATAGTAAGGCCCTCGAAAACTATAATAGAAGAAAGACTATTTAAAGAATTAGCTAAATACTTAGATTTTACTATACTAAGAGATATAAAAGACTTTTTAGGTCTAAATATATAAATTAACTAAGATAAAAAAGAGCTATATATATCCTAAGAAAAATATACCTTAAATAAAATAAAGGAGTTTAATAAAAAAGCTATAAGAACTTCGAATACGCCTGCTATAGTAGGATTTAAGCTAGTAAAAGCTAAGGAATTACCCTTAAAAGAGGTAATATTATAATTTTAAAAAGAAATAGGATCTTTATTATTTTTAGCCTTATTTATAAGGCCGGATATTCTTTATTTAGGTATATCTTATGCGAGATTCGCTACTAAACTAGACAATACGTATATAAAGGCTTTAAATATTATTTAGAAATATCGAAATAAATACCCTAGCCTTAAGATTAAATATACGTATAATATTTCTTTAGACCTTTTATATATAAAAGGTTATACTAATACTAGTTAGGCCTTAGATTTAACAGACGCCTGCTTAGTCTTAGGGTTCTGTTGTTATATATATAATAACGTTATAAGTTAGGCTTGTTTTAAGCAAAAATTAGTTGCTCTCTCTACGTATAAGGCAGAATATATAGGCCTTAAAGAGGCTATAAAAGAAGCTATATATTTAAATAGTCTCTTTACTACAATTACTAAAGATTTATCTATTAAGATCTTAAAGAGTATTCCCCCTATTTTAATAGATAATACTGCTACTATTAAATTAGCAGAAAACCCTAAATTCTATAAGCGTACTAAACATATACGCGCTATATATTACTATACGAAAATAAATATAAGAAAGAAAGAAATTAAGGTCTTTTATATTAAATTAGAAGATAATATAGCTAATATCTTTACTAAAGAATTAAGTCTTGCTTTAATTAATAAGTTTCGGACCGGATTATCCTTAGTATAAGAAGTCTTATAAATAAAAGGAGTAGTTAAAAGTTATTTTTTTGCTTTTTATACCTTTCCTCCTACTAGGTTTTTTCCCTTTAAAAGGTTTCTTAGATAAAGATTAAAAGAACTAGGTTTTTAAATTACTATTTATTTTTCCTAAAGACTAAGCTACCTATTTACGCCTAAATAATAGAACTTTAGATTTTTTCTTTTATAAGGTTTTTCTATAAGTATATACCTTATAATGTTTTTTTATAAAAAGAAAGGTTTTTTATATATCTTAAGTATAAGAGAGGTTTTCCTATATAACTAAGGACTTTACCTTATATATATACTACCTTAATAAATTAATAAAGAGTATATAAATCTGCTCTTTAAGGGAGGCTATAAAAAAGTGATTTTACTACTTTAATAAATCAGCTATTTAATCCTTACTTAATTAGCTAAGCATAAGGGGGTATATAAATTATATAAAAACCCGTATTAAATAGCTTAGCTTCGGCTCGTTATTTTCTAAGTCCTTACGTCTTTATACGATATCTATAACGTTATATACGGAACTAAGGAGGTTAAGGTAGCTATATAAAATAAGGATCCGCTTAGACCTAAACTAACCTTAACTAACTTTAAACACGAATTGCCGTATAAGGAAGGGATATATAGCCACGGGGTAAAATGCTTTAAAACTAACATTTCTCGGGCTTTAAGACTACCTAAAGGCCGGTCCGGATATGTCACTCCGTTCCCTTATATTTGTTTATAAAAGGCGAATCTCCTGCTACTAAATAGCTAGAGATTCTACAAGCACTTACGCACTAAATCCTTTATTAATTAATTCTAGCTAAATCCTGCCTTATATAACATCGACTTCTTTATTACGTGATTCTACGTAATCTCTTAATTTCCTAACAATCTTGCTGCTACTCTAACCTTTAACACGGACGTATAGTATCTCTTAATACGGATACTTAGTATAAGGCTTATTAAAATTAAGCCTCGCTTTATACTTATAATTATTTTACTTATACTTACACCGGATTATGCTATTTACTTATACGTCCCTGTTTTTAGACTATGTGCGATATAACGCTAACACGATATTAATATACTAGTAATACGGTCGCCGCCGCGAACGCGCTTTAAGACTATATATCTTAAAGAACGTTTAAGGATTGCTATATTAACTTATATATACGTTCTCCGATCTTTAATAAACGCTAGCTAAAGGGATATTACTAATAATTACTATAGTATATAGAGTTAGCTTATATTATTATTATAGCGCGCTAAGCTTAAATATACCCCGATATTTAAGGTTAATTTATTAATATTAGCGGGTAGTAAGTAGTTTGCTTTAATTAAGTTATAGTTTCTTATATATTCTATTTATATTTACCTTATATCTTATTATATCTTATTATATCCCCTATTTATCTTATTATTATTTACGCTTAATATGCGTTTATAGCGTATCCTTCTTATGCTTATTATTTAAAATCGTCTTAATATTTACTAAGTATAGCTTAAAACTTCCTCTTATTTTTCTTAGCTTTCCTTTTTTTCTCCGCTACTTCCTTTATCTTATCTCTTACTTCTTAGCTTAGCTTATTATTATCCTTTCGCCTTGCCCTTATTATTCTTAATTATATTATTATATCGTTCCTTAAATCCCTTTAAAGTAATTATATCCTAAAAGTCGCTAATTAGCTACTATATTAAGTTAGTATACTTATACTACTTTATTAAGACTTAGCGCTATCTCCCTTTTTTAATCTATCTTTATAAAGCTTACTTAATCTTTTTTATAATATACTTTAGTTCGTCGTTTTCCTTAATTACTAATAGTAGCTAGTAGTTATTAATAACTTAGCTAAGTAAGGGGTTATTAGCTATATAGTAGAGGAACTCTATATATAGTTTCTTATATACCCTCTTTAGTATATTAAGTTTTACTATATATAGGCTAACTACCTTTATTATAATATACTTTTAGTATAGCTAATTAAGCTTTTAATAAGGCCTATTTATAGTATACTTCCTTATATTTAGCTATACCTTATTGCTTACTAAAAGTCTTTCCGCTAGTATATATAACTAGTTCGCTATCTTTTTTTATCTTATTTATAACGCGGCGATTGCCGTTTAAAAAAAGTTAGCGACTTCCTTTATCCTTTATATAAAGCTCCGTATACCGTTTATATTTAATATAAGCGGTCCCTCTTTTTATATAATTTAAATTAGCTTAATATCGTACTTATATATAGCGAAAAAGGGGCTTATACTTATTATTAATACTACTTAATTATTAAGCGCCGCTTAAGTATAAGGTAGCTATACCCCTTAATCGTCTTACGTATAGTAAATATATACGCGGAGGTATACTTATACCTTTTAGTTCGCGCACTTTATCGCCTTATCGGTTTATAGGTAATAAGCTAAACTTAGTTACCTTAAAACCCCGGTTTATTAGTAAAATTCCTTTTAAAATTCCTTTATTTAGTTCGTCCCTTAATTTAAGATAATAGACTTTAGTATTTTATAAAAGCGGAAGTAAGATTATAAGAACTTAGTAATATATACTACTACTTTTATTATTAGTATTACTTTTAAAGTTATAGCCTTTATTAGCTTATCCGTTATTACTTAAAAGTTCTAAAAGCCCTTAGTCCTTATTAGCGGTAAGTTAACTATAAAGTTTATTATTAAGTATATAAACGGCTATATAAAGGGCGGTAATAGTTAAAAAAACCCCTTTTAAAGTTACCTTTAAATATACCCCTTACTATACGGCCTATAGTTCGCGATAAGCTAGCGTACCGTTAATAACTAGCCTAGCTAAAAAAACTCTTAAGCTAGTATTATAAGCGTCCCCTCGCGCCTTAAGTATCTTACTACTATTAAGTTATATATCCGCTAAGCGATTAATACTTAAAGCTTATTTAGCTCTTTATTCTCCCTCTCCTTAAGGTATTAAGCTTTACTTAGCACTTAAAGCCGGTCTTTAAAGCGAAGGCGCCCCCTTATATTAATTATATACTTACTTACCTAAACCTTTAATTATTATTTTAAAGCAAGCGATTAATCGCTATTCTATACTATTTAAAATACTACTTAATACTCTTTATCCTTTTATAATATCGCTATCTACCGCTCCTATATCTCCTATTTATTAAATATATAGGCCGGTTATACTTATTCCTTAAGTACGTCTTAGCTTAAGTTTAAGTTAAGTTTTAGCCGAACTCCGCCTTTATTCGCCCCGCCTTTATCTTAAGGTATAAGGTTATCCGCCTTACTTATATAAGTAATTAACCCCGCGTTCTTTTCCTTTACTTATATTATCGCGATAATACGCTCTTCTTATACTAATTATCGCGGGAGGTTTATATACTTACTGCTTAGTAAGACTTAATATTTTATTAATTACGCGCTATTTAAGATTATCTATATTATACGTCTTATTTCCTTTTTATTAAATACTCCTTTTAGCTTATCTTAATCGCAGCGCGATAAAGCGTTAAGTACTACCGCTAACTTCTTTAAGTGGTACTTTAATATAAAGTTATATAAAGCGAGCTTTATCGCTTATTTAGTTTACTTTTTATTTAACTTTCTCTTTATTATAAAGTACTTTAAATTCCTATAATCTATTAGCACTATAAATGTTAATATATTACGTAACTTTACCCCTTAAAAGTTTAAGTATAATATATTCATAAGTAACTCCTTATTATAAATAAAGTAGTTATACTCCGCTATATTTAGTTATTTTAAGAGGAAACTTACTAAGTATTATATCTTATTTAGTCTTCTTTATATTAGCATGCCGCTTATTGCGTATTTAAAGTAGTTTGCCTTTAAGTACGTTTCCTTTTTAAGGTCGTATAGCTATAGTATTAGCGTATTATAAAATGCCTCTTAAATAAACTTAAACGCGGCTTAGTGCTTATCGGTTTATAAAAACGTTATATTCTTTTTATAAAGGCCGTTTAAGCACCGCGAGGCTTTAGTATAAAGTAAGATAAAGGTATAGTAGTAATTTACGAACTTAAAGAAGCTTTAAACGCCCTTTATATTCCTTAGCGCTTACTATGTTTTAATAGCCTAAATCGTCTTTAAGTTATACTAAACCTTACCCCTAGCTTATATAATAAAGCTTAAGTACTTTACTTTTTTCGTTATAAAGTCGTATTTTTATAGGTTTAGTATAAGGCCTACCTTTTATAACTTTTTAAGTACCTTTACTACCTTATCTTAGTAGTTATAAAGCGACCTTAATAAGTAAATTAAAACGTTATTTATATATACTATAACAAACTTATAAAGGTAGTCTTTTAGCACTAAGTTAATATAGTATTTAAAGGTAGTTAGCGTTTTTATAAAGCTAAATAAGCATACTTACTACTTAAATAGTCTAAACTTTATTTAAAAGGCCGTCTTAAACTTATAGCCCTTTGCGATTTTAATCTTATAAAACACTATAATAATATTAAGTTTTATAAACTAATATGCTTTTATTAATATCTTTAGCGTTTTTATAATTAATAGTAGCGTATAATAATCCCTTTTTATAATTATATTTAAAGCTTAGTAGTTATAGTAAAAGTATAAGCGGCTATTAGCCTTCTTTATAAATAATACCGGCGCTGCGGCTAACGAACTACTTAAGTAGATAAGGTTTGCTTTTAGTAGCTCGTTTAAAGTCTTCCGAAAGATAAGGAGCTCTTCCTTTAATATATTATAAAAAGGCCCTTATAGTAGTAGCAGCTCCTTACCGTCTTTATTTAAAGTAAGATAAATTTTATAGTCTATGCTTAATCGGAACGGGGGTTACTTAAGTGCTTTCGTAAGTGCGAAAAGGTTTAAATAAGCTTATAGTGCTTAAGCTAGGAAATAGTCTGCTAAGTCGACCGGTATTACGGAACCCCTAGCATTTCTCGTACGCTAAGTAGCTTCGTATAGTTTGTTTAATTTAAATTTACTTACTAAAAGGGATAAAGAAGACTTAGTATAGACTACTAAATTAAATAAAGTAAGAGTATCTTATTATGCGGATTTCTTAGGTTAAAACTAGCTAAAGAAGAAAAAAGAAGGAAAGGAAAGAAGTTAAGGGAAAGAGGAGCGAAGACCTCTTTTTATACTTTTCTAAGGCTACTAAAAGGTTCCTCTTTTATATGCTTTTATATACTTTTACAGGCTTTTATATATTAACCTATAACTTATACCTTATATAACTTATAAGGTTATTAGACTACTTCTTAAGCTAATAAAAATAGCTTACGCTATCTTTATTACTAGTTATAAGTAATATACGCTTTATTCCTTACGACTAGCTTATAAGACTAAATATCTTTATCTTAAAACCTTTTACGAGATTCTATCCTCTTTTAAAGTAAGGCCTCCCGCCTTAGCTTTATATAAGGCATCGGTCGATTATATAAAAAGAATGCCTCCTGCCTTAGCTTTATATAAGATATCGGTTAATACGAATCTTATTATTAGCCGAAGCTAGCCTAAGCCGAATATAAGCGTATTTAGCCTATACCGCTTATAGCCGATACTGGCCGTCTTTAACTATTTAGCTATATCGTCTCTCCTTATAACTACTAATATCTACTCTAATAGTTATAACTCGTAATTAGCGGTATCTACTTTACTAATTACTCCTTAATATTTAGCGGTATTTACTTTACTATATATTAGTACTTTTAGTACTTAGGATTACTAACGGAATAAGGTTTCTATTATATATTCCCCTCTTTAAGGTCTTTTTAAACCTAAAAAGACAAACGTCCTTTTCTTATAAGTTCTTCTTAACCTCTTAAGAAACTATCTAAATAATTAAAGAAATCCTACTTTAAAGAGAGTAACCTTAAGAGTTCTTTAAAGAAAATCCTAATCTTTTGTCTTTATAGATCTTTTTTAAAGAAAAATCTTATTTAGATTTTCTTTTACTTTTACTATCTAAAATAGTAAATAAATCCTAGCTTAAAGAAGCTAATACTTCCTCTTAAGGGTTTTATCGATTAAAATCCTTAACTTTTCTTTAAGCATTTTTAAAGTGCTTTATAGGTTCCTAGGTATTATCCGAACTAAGATAGTCCTTTTGCTTTATTAAATAAAAGTGTTCTTAATTCTCTATTTTCTTAGCGAGGATAGCCTTTACTATATATTCGCTATCTTCGACTCTCTCTAAGTCTAGCTCTCTTACTACCTTAGCATTCCGTAAAGTCGGCTTTAATAAAGATATATAAAAAATAGGGTATATAAGTAGACTAGTTAGAAGTTCTAACTTATAATTAACCTTTCCTATTTTCTTTATAACTTTAAAAGGTCCTATCTTCTTATAGTTTAAAGACTTATTAAGTCCTTTAGTCTTAAGATTCTTTGTTAAAAGATATACTTTATCGCCTTTAGATAAAGAAGGTTTTAAAGACTATCTCTTATCGTAATAATATAATATCTTCTTAGCAATATATTTTAATTCTAATTTTATAAATCCGTATAAGCTTATTAACTACTCGGAGTTTAATATAGCTTTTTTAGCTATAACTTCTTTTAGTAAAGAAGACTTATAGGCTTTAAGTATAAAGCTAGAATTCGCAAATACCGGAGTATTCTTAATAGGCTTAGAATAAGAGGTATTATATACTAACTATGCTATAAGCAATTTAAAAAGCTAATTATCCTACTAATAATTTATATAGCTTTTAAAGTATTACTTAAGCGTTTAATTTAATCGTTATATTATTCTGTTTATAATAAGGTAAAAAGTAGTAGATAATTTATGCTTTATACTTAAGGCTCGCGTTAAGCCTTACTAGAAATTCGAAATAAATTTCCGATCCTTATCCGAAATAATCGAACTTAAAAGTCCTTAATTAGCTATAATATATCTTATAAAAGTATAAGATAACTTTTCTATATTTATAGCTTTATACGTTAAAATAAAATAGCCGTACTTTATAAGACGATTAACTATAACTAAAATAAAATCGTATTTTATACTAATTATAAGATCTATAGACTTTAGTAGTTTCGTAATAAAGTCTAAGGCTATAAAGTCTTAAGGTCTTAAAAGAACTTTTAAAGAAATTAAGTTACTATAAAGCTTATATTATACAGCCTTGCTTTTATTATATACTTCGCATAACTTAATAACTCCTTAGATTTTCTTATAAAGGTTATAGGTATTATATTACGGAATCTAAACGGCCACGCCCAGACT
This sequence comes from Ophiocordyceps robertsii, assembly GCA_027405785.1. Classification (NCBI taxonomy): domain Eukaryota; kingdom Fungi; phylum Ascomycota; class Sordariomycetes; order Hypocreales; family Ophiocordycipitaceae; genus Ophiocordyceps; species Ophiocordyceps robertsii. Next base: position 10,080 of record JAPEBW010001360.1, on the reverse strand, counting down.
CCTTACTTTACTCTTAAGGAAGCCTTATAAAACCCCGCGATAGGAACGCCCGGAGCACGCACTACGAAGGCTCGCCTAAGGAGATACGACGAATATTACTAGTCGAACCCCGCTAAGGTTTCCGGGATATAACTATAAAGGGTTAAGAGCTTACCCGACTATAGTTTACGATATCTTTAACTATAAGAGATACCGTAGAAACTATTAAGCGGATTCCGCCGGTATCTTTAAGGGATTTCTAAGGATTTCCGCGGGATATCTTAATTAAAGTTCGACCCGTTTTTAACTATAAAAGCACCCCGGAAGATATAGGATAAACCTTACCGCGATTTTTAAGGGATATCTAAGGATATTTAAAGGATTTCCTTAACTATAGTTTATAGTGTTTTTAACTAAGCTTATACTTAGTTTATTAAGCGATTTTATAAGGATATTTATAGTTTACTTTATATACTATAGATAAGTATAGTTAAAGATCTTTAAAATTAGCTTAAAGAACTAAGTATAAAGTAGCTAAATATACTTTTAAGAATAGATAAGCTTTTTACTATTTTTAAACCCTTATATACGTTTATATACGGTAATTAGTTTATTATACCGGCTTAACTAGCGGTAATTAGTCCGTAGTACCGGCCTTAACCGGCGGTAATTAGTCCGCGCCCCGTCCCCCTATCCTTACGCTATAAGGCATAGTAAATAGTAGCAATTCTTACTTATTTAAATAAAAATCCCTTAAATATCCGCTAAGCTAAAAGCGATTATATCGCACGATTAAGTACTTATCTTATAGGAAGTTAAATATTAAACGATATTTTCTTTAGTAGGAAGCTCTTATTAGCTTTTAAGTCTAACCTTAATAATAAGTACCTCTTTCCCGACGCGCTTATAATAAAACTCTAAGATAAGTAGGCTATAAGAGCGGAAAAGGCCGCGGCCTACTAAGTATACCGGTTTAATAATCTCCCTTACCCCTTTTTAAGGTACTATACCGCGATAGCCTATAAAGCTAAACGGGACGTAAAATAAGTCCCGCTTAGCTAAGCTAAAACTACTACCTTTTAAAAGGCAATCCGCTTTTAAAATACTAATAAAAGATAGACTATAAAACGATAAAATCTATATAACTAAGTAAACTAAATTCGGTATTACTTAAATAGATTAATTATCCTCTAAATAAAAAAAGTAAAGATAAGCCGACCTTAAAACTATCCGGCTCCCCGCCTGCTAAATACCCTCCGGATTAAGCCTATAATAAAGTTACTCTTTCCTTAGGACGATAAGCTTAGCGGATATTTCTACCGCGTACTACTAATAAAGTTTAGCTTAAGGGCCTTAACCGGAAATCCGCCTTAAAGGATACTTAGTAGTTTCTTAGTTTAGTATTACTATTTAGCCTTATCCGCTATAGCCGCGCTAATTAAGGCATTTTCGGGACTCTTAATTAATAAAAACGAGCCTCTTATACCGGGGGCCCTACGATATACTAGATTCTAAGACGCGTATAAAACGAAAAGTTAAGCGCTTAGCGAGAGTATTAAGACTAAGACCTTAATAATAAGCGATAAGAACGCGGTAAGCGATACCCTTAGTAAGCTAAACCTATTTATACTAAGCGTATAAATACTAAGACTAAGTATAGCCTTAAGCCCCTTAGTAGGAATAGTAGTAATATTAAACGAATAATTCTTTAGTCTCCTTTAAGCACTAAGAAAAGAAGACGCGCTTATTAAGCCTTAAGAAAAACCTTAACTATAAGCTAAGGACGTAAGGAGATTTAACCTATTAAGACTTTTAAAAGTATCCTTTAACGAAGTTTAAGAAAACGATAAGGCTAGTATATTCCGAGGAGTAAACCGTTTTATCGACTTTATTTGCCAAAACGCTAGTAAAAGCGAAGCTTATGCGGACGAATTAGCTATTTAATTGCCCTCCTTCCTTTAAAGAAGTACGGCGGAATAGTATTTCGGAGACCTCTCGGAACTATAATAAGAAGAACTTAGTAAGCCCGGTATCTAACTAAGCCGATAGATATCCGCCTTATAAAAACGGTTCGGAATCCGCTTAAATATAGTAATATAAGCGCTTAATAAAGAGCACTTTACTATTAAAGATATAGTAGTAGGATCCGACTTTAAGTCTTAGATATTGCGCTTATAACGTAAAGCTAAGGCCGCGCTTTACTAGCTAGACTACTTAACTATAGTAATTTACTAAAAGCTAGACGTTTACCTATAAGAATCCTTATAATGTTTAGTAAGGAATAAGGATATTAATAAATAGGTTAATAAATATAAGGAAATTCTTCTTTAGCTATAAGTTAAATATACTTAAGGATTATAAAAGTACTTATTAACGCGAAAGAAATAGGTCTAACTTATAAAAAGGCGAGGGCCGATTAGCCGTACCCTATACGCACTTAAAAGATAGTCCGGGACGCCCCGGCTATTTATTAAAGGCTTACTAAGACTAAAGGTTACGTTTTTAAACCGCTTAATAAGGACGGATATACCTTAGGCCTTATAGCGATCGCTAAGTTAAAGAAGAAACCTACCTAAATAGCTAGGAATATAAGTTAAGGTCCTCCGGCTTAAGAGAGAAAGGACCTTTAAGACTATACGCTTACTAACGCTAAAGCTAAAACGGGCATACCCCGCGACTAAGGAAGGAACTACGGTAAAGACTAACGACTACTTAAGGGATAAAAAGTATAATATAGAAGGAGCTTAGTTAGATACCGACGAAAGCTTAAAAGAAACCGCAATCTATACTATAGTAGACTTAGTATAGGAGGCCGATAGAGCGTGTAGATTTTACGGCAAAGCATTCCCCTTAAAGAATAAACTCTACCGATACGTTAAAGATAAACACCCCCTTAACCTTAACTAAGACGTTATTATATAAAGACGTAGCTTAGTATAGTAAGTAGTTATTTAAAAGCTATAAAGCGTTTAGATAGTTAAGGCTTCTTTTAACGTTTAGCTATTAAACTTTAATAGGCCGTTACGATTTACTTATACACGCTTACTAGTCTATAGAAAGGAAGGGCCTAAGATAAGCATTAAAGCTTATATAAATACCGGGGTAGACTAAAGCCTTATTTAAGCCGACTTAGTAAAGACCTTTTAAGACGTAACTATAAACTCCTTATAACGAATTCTTATTTAAGGAGTAAGAAGAATAGCTACTATTAGATAGGCGGAATTTACTGCTTATATACTAAGAAGGCTAGATAGTAGCCTCGCGGTTATAAAGGTAAGGATCGGCGCTTAAATAATAAAACGCTTAGCGGCTAATATATTACTTAGCTAAGACTTTTTAGTTCCTTACTTAAGGGACCTTATTAACTTTACGTCGGTCTTATAAATTAAGGCTTATAAAGAGATCGAAGCCGAAGTTAAGATAGTCCGGCTAAGACTAGCGATATATAGATAGGTAATTTACTTAGTTACTATAACGATTTTAGCTAGTTCTAGCTACGCCTTACTTATATAGGTCCGGGCGCCGCTATCGGGGCGTAATATAATATTTTTCCTTAATAACCTTAGGCTCGCCCGGATAATAATATAGAATTATACGAGCTTTATAGCGATAAACTATTTTAAGGAACTACTAATACTCCGCTAAGGCTAAAAGGTAAGGATAATTATAGACCTCGATAAGTAGTTTTAGCTATATAAGGAGGTCGATATTATAGCTCCTTTAGCGGAAGCCTTTATAAAAAATCCGGATAGAATAGATCCCGCTAAGGACTTCCTATAAAAAGATCTTACTATAAACTATAAACTTAGAATCGGCCGAACTAAGGACCTGCCCGAACGTACTACCGATAAGGGCGTCCGGATCTACGCTAAAGACTTAAAATATATATTAAAAGTCTAAGATATCCTTTAATCGTTTCCCCGCCTTTAAAAAGATAAGGGAGTAATATATATAGACGAATCCGAATATATATATATTCCTTTAGTAAAAGGATAGTAATACTAATAAGTCGTATTAAGATTATACTTATTAAGCGATAAAGATAAAAAGGTAGTAAATACGATATTCGGCTAGCTAACCGCGTAAGGCCGATTAAAATAAGTCTATAAGCTAACCCCGTTTACGGCGCTAGTATTTATAGTATAAAAGATAGTAAATAAAAAGAAGAAGGGATAAGTAGTCGTAGACTTATAGGGGATTAACGCTATTACTACCTTAAACGTATACTTAATGCCCCTTTAAAGCGATATAATTAAACGCCTTTAAGGAAAAAGGTTTATTAGTATAGTAAATATATAATCGTTTTTTTACTAGTTTTTAGTCTACTAAGACTACTAAGAAAGGTTTATAGTTATAAGCTATCGCGGGCTAAAAAGATTATTAGTAATACTTATAGGCTTTAAGAACTCCTTAGTATATATCTAAAGGTTTATTAATAACGTCCTCCGTAGATACTAAGAATACGCGGCGGCTTATATCGACGATATTATTATTTACTTTAATACGGCTAAAGAATACCTTTAATATTTAAAGGCTATATTCCGCGCCTTTTACGACTATAATATTACCTTATCCGGACTAAAGTCCTTTTTAGCGTACCTATCTATATAGCTCCTCGGATTTAAAGTAGACGCTATTAGCTTAATAAATATAGACGAACGCGTGCGAGCCTTAAAAGATATCGCGTTTTTAAAGAACTTTTAATAGCTTAAGAAATAGATTAGCCTTACTAGATAGCTACGCTATACGGTCTTATATTTCGCTAAGGAAGTCGATATCCTATAAAAACGAAAGATAGAGCTGCTCCGGGTAAGATAGGAAGAAGGAGTCCCTTTAAGGGGCTAAGGACGGGCTCGATACGCCGCGAAAGCCGCTTTTTAGCCTACTTTAAAAGAAAAAGAGGCCTTCGCGATTTTAACTAAGAAACTTACTAAGCTTTAAACGATTTACTACTTTAACCCCGCCTAATAACTATTTATTTAAATCGATATATCCTAAGAATATAAAGTAGCGGCTATAGCTTTCTACTTAAAAAAAGACATAAAATAAGATAGAAAGACGCTACTAGCTTAGACTAAGGTTTAGCCTATTGTTTACTTAAGCCGCGCCTTTTAAAGCGAAGAACCTTAATATTAGCCTACGGAACTTAAAGTAGCTAGGCTAGTATAGGCAGTATATAAGCTATGCACTATAGTACTATCTATAAAAACGCTATAGGTAGTTATCTTTACCGACTATATAAGCACCTACGGAATTATATACTAGAAATCCCTATTCTCTACTAATATAAAATCTAATAATAAGCTAGTCCTTGCGTTTTAATACTTAAGCTAATTCCCGCTTAAAGTATACTATATCTTAAGCGTCGAAAACGTTATACCGGACGCGCTTTTATATTTGCTATACTAAAACGGTAGGCCGGTATCCTTAAACTAAAAAGGGGAATTAAAATATATCTAAGAAGACGAGATAATAGACTACGTGTTCCTTTACGCGGAAGTATTAATTAAATTACCGCTTTATTAAAAGATAATCGATAGATATATAGAAGATATATAGTAAGTAAAAATCATAGCGTAGCTTAGCGATAAGGACGGGGTCCCCGGACTTTTATTTCTCTAGTTATAAGGGTTACTATACTTTACGGAGAACAACGGACGCCGGAGACTATATATCCTTAAGACTTACGCTAAGGAGATCGTCGAAGACGCTTACGCTAAATACTTTTATACCGGCCGCACCTATATATAATAAGACCTATCTAAAAGCTTCTCGATCTTACGGCTTAGTAGATATATAGATAAGGTTATAGATAGCTACAATACTTATTACTATAACTAAACCGACTAAGGTAAGACGCTAAGATAGCTTATCCCGATTTAAAGCCCGCCGGTTTTTTATTATATAATAGCGATAGACTTTATTACCGGGCTCTTAGTAGTCTAAGCTAAATAATCCCTATAAAAAGATCCTATAAGGAACTTCTTTAATACTTTATTAACTATAACTAATAAATTATTAAAAATATATCTCCTTATCTTAAGTAATAATTAGTTTATAGCGGAAGACTAAGTATAAGCATTATATACCGAACTACTCCGCGTTAACTAAGGGATTCCGAAAGGGATAATCTTTAATTAAGACGTAAAGTTTACCTTAGCATTTTAGCGGACCTTATAGCAAGCCTTTAAATCGAAGCTTCTTATATTTACTGCTTAGCACCCTTAAACTAACGGCCTATTAAAAAGGCGAAACTAAACTATAGAAATCGCGCTATAATTCTTTACCGCTAATTTCCTAGACTTACGCTAAACTAATACGCTAATTGCCTTTTAGTTTAGCCTTAATAATTCCTTCTCCTTAGTAATTTACGCGGCCTTTAATAAGCTTATTATAAAGATAAGAATAGATAACGGCCTTTAGTTTTTTAGTAACTACTTATACTTACGAAACTAAGAAGTCTTATAAAAAGAAGCTAAGTTAGCTATCGCCTACGCTTAAGCCGCTATAAAGAATAGATATAATAAGAAACACCGCCCGCTAAAATTTAAGCCCGGCGATTAAGTCTAGCTATAGCTTAGTAAAGGCTACTATATCGCAGACGGTAAACTAGCGAAGCTTTAAGAAAGACGCACTAAGCCGTTTAAGGTTACCGCTAAAGTAAGATAGCTTGTATATTAGTTAGATATAAAAAGGTCCTTAAATATTTATCCGGTCGTTTTAATAGTATAACTACGCTTAACGGACGAGCTAGCTACGCGCTTAAGACTAGTTTAAGACGAAAAGACACCTTACCCGGATAAGTAAGAAGTAAAACGAATCCTATAAAGCTATATAATAAAAAGAGGCGGCGGAAAGCTAAGGAAAGAGTTCCTTATAGCTTAAAAAGGCTAGCTAAGTAGCTATAACTTATAAGTAAACGAAAAAGCGGTCTTCTCGCTAAAGATCGTAAAAGCCTTCGAAAAAGCATAAAAAGAGTTAGCTACCTAAGTAGTTCGGACGAGAATATAACGCGCGGCCCTTATAACTTAATATAAAACTCTCTAATTAAGAGAATTAAGCGGTTAAGCCTAAGTATAAAACTTAAAAGCTACTACGGGTTATAAGAAACTATAACTTACTATGCTTAAGGTAATTAGTTATTTTAATAATAATATACCGCCGTTTACCTTAAGCAATAAGGCCCTTTTAGCCTTATAGTATACTTATTTAAATTCTCTCCGCCGCCTGCCTTCTTTCCTTTCCTTTTTTCTTTTTATAACTATATTTCCCTTTACCGCTAGCTATAGCCCGCCGCACCTCGCTTACTCTTATATATATAACCTTCTTTACCTTAAGCTTATAATCCTTATACTCTTATTTTAAGTCCCTTTATCGTTTAACGTCTCCCGTAGCTAAGACTAGCTATTCTATAATTACTTTTTTAGCCCGCTCTCCTATAAGCCCCTACGCCTTTAATATAAAGGATATAAGCGAGCCCTCGAGCTCTATAGAAATAAGGTAGCTATCCTCCGTAGCCTTAAGTCCCTTAGCGAGAGTTAAAACCTTTAAGTTTAAGCTTCCGCATAAACCTATACCGCTTTCTATAGCCGCGCTTAAGCCGATAGATTTAACTTAAACTATAGTATTATAAAGGACGGCCTATACTACCCTCTTTAAACACTTGACTTAAATAACTCGCCTCTTAGCCTTATACTATAGCGAGGTTTAAATAGCCGGTTTCGCGGTAACTTAGCTATACCTCCCGCTTAGCTCTTACTATCCGGAAGCCCCCGCCGCCTATATATTTTTTAAGGCGTAGCTAGAAATCTTTATTAGCGGAATAACTAGCCGATACTTAATGCCTTAAGGTTAGCTAACCTCGCTATAGTCTTAAAATCTATAGTAGCCGCCGTAGCTAGCGGAAACCCGCTTTAGCTAAACGACTAAAATAACGTCCGCGCCGTCCTCGATTACGTATTTAAGGCCTAGCTTAACTAGTTTATAGCCGGGTTTATAGCGGCGTCTTAAGCTACTATAGCTAAAACCCCGTCTCGTTTCGCACGCGGTTTAGCCCGTGCTATAAAATCCCTTTCTTAGCTTATAGCCGCTATAAGCTTTAAAGACCTATTTAGTCCTACTTAGCAAACGCTCTTTCCGCCCGCCGCTATACTTAGCCCGGCTATATAAAGGCGTATAAGCGCCTTATTATAGTCTATCCGCCGTCCTTTCTTAACCGGAGGAGATAGCGATAACTAGCCTCGCGATATATTCCGCCGCCCGATCCTATAAAAACCGCTAGTAGTAACCGATATAATCCTTAACGGACCCGGCTTTATAAGCCTATACTTTAGCGATAAGATTATAATAATCAGGAGCTTCCGCTTAGCTATAAACTACGCTAAGTTCTACTTATAGGCCTATAAAGAGTCTAAACGCGATTTAACTTTAACTTAAGCAATAAAGTTTTTAGGCTTCGATATCCGCCTTATTAGCCGTACCGATTACGCGCTTTATATTCTTACCCTTAAGGCCCCCTTTATATAAAGGTTTTTCGAGACTATTAAATACGTTTAAAACCTTAAGAGCGAGGAGTTAAGCACTAAGGCTATTAAGGACCTCGTTACCCGCTTTTAAGCGGGAATATAAACGTTCGATACCTTAGTGCTAACTATACTTATTAATATTAGCGGGACGGCCTACCCTTACCTTAATACCTTCCTAGTAGCTAGACGCGCGTTAGTCGGCGGAAAAGCGTAGGTAATAGCGCCGCGTAAGAAGGATAATAAGTCGGAAAGCCCGGTAACGAAGAGCGGGGGATAACTACGATAGCGGTAGTAAGCAGGATATAATATCTCGCTTATAGGCGGCCTATAAAGCTAGTAAGTAAAACGCGAGACTTAGTAAAGGATTAAAAACGGCGTAGGAGAGGTAAGTAAGATAATAATATAAGATAAGGCTTAAATAAAGCTAGTCTCTTATAACGTATCCCGCTAAGGAACTTAAGCATTCCCTAGCGAGGAGATTCCTTACTACTTAGTAAGGGCTTAAATATACGCCTTAAAGGAGAATCGGAAACTTTACTATAAGTTTTAGCTAAACGTACTAATCGCCCCGATAAAGACGACGCCGTATAACTAAATATAAAGTAAGGATTTACGATAAAGCCGCTTACTAACTATCTTAAGCTACCCGGCTACTATTAGCTAAATAGGCCGAAAAAACTATTAAAAGGATAAGGATAACGCACTATTAACATAGTATAAAGACGCTATTATAAAGCTATTACTTAGCACCCCCTTTACTTTATTCTTACTTTAAACTAATAAGGACGTCGGCTTTTTTTTCTTACTTAAGGGAGTTATTACGGAATCTAAACGGCTACGCTTAGACTCCTTACTTTACTCTTAAGGAAGCCCTATAGAACCCCGCAATAAGAACGCCCGGAGCACGCACTATAAAGGCTTGCTTAAGGAGATACGACGAATATTACTAGTCGAACCCCGCTAAGGTTTCCGGGATATAACTACGGAGGGTTAAGAGCCTACCTAACTATAGTTTACGATATCTTTAATTATAAGAGATACCGTAAAAACTATTAAGCGGATTCCGCTAGTATCTTTAAGGGATTTCTAAGGATTTCCGCGGGATATCTTAACTAAGGTTTAACCCGTTTTTAACTATAAAAGCACCCCGGAAGATATAGGATAAACCTTACCGCGATTTTTAAGGGATATCTAAGGATATTTAAGGGATTTCCTTAATTATAGTTTATAATATTTTTAATTAAGCTTATACTTAGTTTATTAGGCAATTTTATAAGGATATTTATAGTTTACTCTACGTACTATAGATAAGTATAGTTAAAGATCCTTAGAATTAGCTTAAAGAACTAAGTATAAAGTAGCTAGCTATGCCTTTAAGAATAAATAAGCTTTTTACTATTTCTAAACCCTTATATACGTTTACGTGCGGTAATTAGTTTATTATACCGGCTTAACTAGCGGTAATTAGTCCGTAGTACCGGCCCTAACTAGCGGTAATTAGTCCGTAGTACCGGCCTTAACTAGCGGTAATTAGTCCGCGCCCCGTCCCCCTATCCTTACGCAGTAGGGCGTAGTA
>JAPEBW010001359.1:0-25536 GCA_027405785.1 Ophiocordyceps robertsii | reverse complement strand
TATAAACAAAAGAGGAATATACTAAATACCTTTAATAAGTTATAGAAAAGCTACGCGCGGCGTAACTATTTATAAAGCTATTTAAATATATATTTTATTAGCAATTAGTTAAGTTCCTTAGTTTTATTTTATTAGTTAATAGGATATCGGTAGATCCTCGATAAGTAGAAGCAATCGCTAAATAGCTAGTACTTAATACTTATCGAGATATTTAAGTCTTCCTTAGGTTCTATAACTACTACTATCGTTTTATCTACCGCTACTCCTATATAGTAGTACCTCTTACCGTATTACTAAAGGGTAGTAGTAATAGTAAGAAGCTAAGGAGAGTAGACCTAAACGCGACCGAATTTATAGCGTTTTAGTCCTTAAAAGATATATTTACTAATATACCTTTACTTTAATACTATAACTTAAAGAGGTATACTTAAATTAAAACCGATATATTATAATATATAATAGCGGGCATTTTATCCTAGCTTAACGATAAAGGTCGCTACTACTTAATTGTATTTTAGTTAAGAAAGTTTACTAGGGCTAAGTTAAACTATAAAGTCCCGGATTAAGAACTATTTACTATCGTAGAGTTATTTAAATACTAGCGATACTATGTTAAAGGAGCCGCGCAATAAGTAAAGGTCTTATCTAACTATTTTAACCTCTAAACGTTTATACGCTAAACCTCCCTTAATCGGAGATAAGCACGATAGTATATATACTTAGCGCTATTCGACTTTACGATTAAGCATAGGATAGGGAAATTAAACCTAGCTAACGCACCGTTAAGAATGCTTAGATACGAGGGCGAGAAGCCCCTATTTATAAAGTTACTACCGGAGCTTTAGTTAAAGCTAGCACCGATAAATTATATAACTATTAATAATCTATAAAGGGATAATAAGAAGTCTTTATAGGCAAAAGAAAGCCTAACCTTAAGCCGGTATAAGCGTAGCGAGTTGCCTTTATATAAGGAAAATATATAAGCTCTTACGTAGCGAACTACTACTAACTTAAGAGCGGACCTTAAGTAGCTAGCTATATAAGCTAAAGAGAGAGCTAGTTATAAATAGCTACTCTTAAGAAAGACTATAAAGGATATAGCCTACGGCCTCTTAATATACGCTATAAAAGTTCTTAATACTTTATTAAAATTGCTAAAACGCACTTAAAGCGAAGATATAGTAATTGCCTAATAAAAAGCGACTAAAGACTTCTTAAAAGAGAAGTGTCCTTAGTTATTACGATTAGATAGATTATTGCTATAAAAAGGACGAATCGTAGTACCTTTTAATACTACTTTATAGTAAGAGTTAATATAACTTTACTATAACGACTTATTAATAAGATACTTCGGAGGCTAATAAATAGGTAAATTACTATTAAGGAATTTCTATTAAGAGAATATAGTAAGGGATATTAATTAATATATCTAAGAATGCTTAGTATATTAAGGCGCCGTATTAAGGAGGTATCGCCTTTATAGCGCTATATAATTATTGCTATGCCCTATACGACTATAGGAAGAACTATTAATAGACTTTACTATAGGTCTACTAAAAGTATAATATAAAGGGCGAGAAGTTAACGTAATACTAATAATCGTAGACCGATATACTAAGTACTGCCTCTTTATTCCGTATTTTAAGATAATAAACGCGCTTAAGCTAGTAAGGGCATTTTATTATAACGTTAAGTTAGTATATAGGCCCTTAAAGGGCGTAATTACGGATAAAGGATTACTATTTACTAATAAGTTTTAGTTAAACCTATATTTTATCTTATAAGTAAAACGTAGGTTATCGATAGCGTTTTACCCTTAAACCGATAAGCAAACGGAGCGTATAAATTAAGTAGTGCACTACTACTTAAGATACTTTATAAATTTAAAATAGATAAACTAAGCGTCCCTTCTCTAGGTAGCATAATTTATATATAATAACGTAATTAATACTACTACTAAGCTATCCTTTAATAAGGCCCTTTTTAGCTATTAGCTAAATTTTTATATTAACGTTAAAGACGACGTTATAAAGGGGGAGGTGCCTAAAGTAAGAGTAAGAATTAATAAGCTAAAAACTCTATAATAACGACTTAAGGAATACTAGCAAAAGGCTACTAAATCGTAAGCGAAGTACTACGACCTTAAGCACTAACTACTTTTACTTAAAGTTAGTAACTTTATTACGCTCTTTATAAAGAATTTACGCCTTAAAGATAAGAAGAGGAAGCTATCTCCTAAGTATATTAGGCCTTTTTAGGTACTATAAGCTATTAAGAAGCAAGCTTATCGTTTAGCTCTCTTAAATAAGTACTTATATATATATAACGTGTTCTATATTAGCTTATTAGAACCTTAAAAGGAAAGGCTAGGCGATTAAGGAGGCGCCGAACCGTTAATAATACCTAACCTTTAAGATAAAGAAGGTAAATAAGAAGTCTAAAAAGTATTAAATAAGAAACGTATTAAAGGTAATACCTTCTTTTTAGTTAAGTAAAAAGGATAGCTAGTAAAGTATAATTAGTAAGTTAACGCTAAGGATATAGCAAATAGCTAAGCACTTATTAGCGAATACTTTACTAACCTTACTAAGAAAAAGAAGAAACGCAAAACTAAGTAAAGGCTAGGACGCTAAGGGCGTAAGGATAACCTACTTATTAAGTTACGATTCTTTACCGACTTAATATTAATTCGCTACTAATTAACTATATCCTTAGTTAAAGCAACTATTTATAAATTAGTAAAATATAAAACGGGGAAGAAAAGTAAGCGAGAGTAAATAACTAAAAGAAAATATAAAGCTAAGCTAAGTCCTTCTTAAAACGATAATAATAAAAGGAAGAAACTATAAGCTAAGCTATTACTACCTTACGTTATTAATAAAGGAGAGATAAAAGAAAGATAAAAGAAAAGATAAACTTAAACCGTCCTTTATTTACGTCGATGCTTCGCCGGCGTCGCGGGAACCTACTAAATAGTCCCCTTATCTATATTAGTTAAGGAGGGAAATATCGGTATTCCCCTCTCCTTTATTAGCTATATCTTAATTAGCATAGCACTTACCTCCGCCTTTATAATAAGTAAGGCGTATCGCTAGGACGTATAGCCTATATCGCTTATAAGTAGCCGGAGTTTTAACCGTGCTTCTTAAGCATAGTACTCCGGACTAGCTACGTCGATGCTAAAAGGCGGCGCTAAGGTTAACCGGGTAAGTAGCTCGCGCCGCTTATCGATAAGCGTGCGATAGTCGCTACGCTAAGACTAAGAGATCGTTAGCTAATTGCTAGTATATCGATCGCATATTAATTATTATTATATCTTTCTTAGCACCTATAATACCGTTCTCCTTCCGATAGGTTATCTCGGTAATATTAAACGCCTCGTAGAGATACTAGGCTATTATAGCGAGATAGCGGCGAGCCTCTTTGCTAAATATAAAGGCGTTATTATCGCTATTATCGTCCTTAAAGTCGGTATCGTTAACGTTAAGTATATTAAGCTCCCGAATATAATTAAGCACGGCGACTATATCGGCACGGTCGCCGGCTATAAGTATAGCCGCCTATATAATAATTAGCTAACGAATAGCGATAATAAATTTAATTAATAGTTATAGTTAATTAATAATATACTTAATCGTAAGTAGCTATACGCCGATAGTACTGCTCGCACCTTAATAAGGTAACGCCGGAGAAAATACACCTAATCTCTATAACCTCGATAGGCTTTAGCTTAAATGCCCGGTAAGTTATAATAGCGGTGCGGAAATAATATATATACTAAAGTTTAGCGGGTATTACGCTGCTAGCACGGATAGCGCGGGCTTTAGCCTTAGACTATATACGTTTCGCCCGTAAAACGATAAGGACGTTAGCCTTACTATTGCCCGTATTAATTTAGGCCTTATTATAGCTATCGCTATCGCCACTACCCGTAATATTAAGCTGCTCTCCCTTAAAAGGAGGCGTAACGGGCGGAGCGTCGCGGCTAGGTATCGCTAGTATCTAAGGAGTAGTATTATTATTAGCACTATTAGTGCTAGGGATAGGGGACTTACTTTATGCTTACTAATTATTAGTAGGTATATTAATAGCCTTATCCTCGGGGATAGGCATAAGGTTAGGTATAGGCACCTCTTCGGGAGGTGCTCCCTCGTTATAAGGTAATAGCGAGCTAGGCGTCTCCTTAGCCCGACCTCTCTTAGTGCTAGTGCCGGCCTTTCCGGCTAAAGGAGAGTTAAGGACCTAAGGAGAACCTTAATCGCGACTATAACGCTACGAGGGTAAACCCCCCGAGAGTTAATACTATATTTAACGTAGGAAATCGGCGCGCTTATTAGTTAAGCGCGGCTTCGGAGTACGAGGCATATTAGCGATAATAAAGAGGTATAGAATATATATTAAATAGGGAGCGAAAAGGTATAAAGGACTTAACGGCAAATAATCGCGGAAGAGTTAAAGAGGGGAAGAAAAACAAAAGGTACGGGAATGCGCACGATAAACTTTTAACTAATACGTTGCTACCGATATATAGGCGCAATACCTATAATTGCCTAAAGGCAATTAACGTTACTATAACCCCGCATATAACCCCGCGTATCTAACGCTATATTTAATTATATGCGACTACTAAGCGTATATACTACTATATCTTAATTACGCGCACTAAAATCCTTATAATAGTGCGTTTAATGCACTCCTAACTAAATAGCCGAGGGCGTTTATTATAAGGGGGGGATAATTATAAGAATAGTACTAATAGTATAGGCTAACTAAGTATAGGGAATATGCTAAGTAAGAAGCCCTGCTTTTAGTCTTAACTTAATAGGTAGTCGATAGGCCCCCGCGACTAAAGCTAAGAGACTTTCCCTTTTATAAGCTTTAGTCTTATAATAAAGTAGGTAGCTAAGTAATACTATAACCTATCGTACTATTTACTATCTTTACTACTTAATTAGTAGTACTGCGAGACTGTCTCCTTATAGTAAGTAATTTAAGTATTTCTAAATCCGGTCTAAAGCCCTATAATAGGTTATATTAAGATTAGATATAAACCTAGAGTATCTATTTATTGCATATAATATATTAAGTCTTGTTTTTAATGCTAAGTATAATAAAGACCCTACTTCTTCTTAGTATAGTTTTATTTCTTTAGGGCTAGCATTTTCTAAAGAAGGTTCTAGCTTAACCCTTAATTCTATAGGGCTAGAAACGGGATTTAAGTTCTCTTTATTAAACCGTTTCTTTATTTTATTTAAGTATTTTATCTGATTTATAGCTAAATAGCCTTTATTAGAATTATAGTCTATTTCTATTCCTAGGAATTCTTTTATTAGTCCTAGTTTATTTATTATAAGCTTATCTTTTAGCTTTTCTATTATATAGTCTCTATTATTATTATAATTAGGTCCTGTTATTATTATATCGTCTACGTAACATATAAATATAAGTCCTAGTTTATAGTTTATAAATATAGCTTTATCTTATAGTAATATAGTAAATTCTAATTCTTTTAATATAGAATATAAATGCTTATACTAAAGTCTAGGGCTTTGTTTTAGGCTATATAATGCTTTATATAAGCGGCATACCTTATTAGGATAGGTTTTATTAATAAACCCTATAGGTTGCTCTATATATATTTCTTTATCTATTTCTACATATATAAAGGCATTTTTTATATCGTATTGTTTTATATCCTACTTATTATATAAGGCTAGTATAAATATAAGCCTATAATTCTTAGGTCGGCAGGTACTAAAAAAGGTTTCTAAGTAATCTAGGCCTATTATTTAGTTAAAGCCTTTAACTATATATCTAGATTTATATATAGTTTCGTTATCTTTATGTTTTATAACATATACCTACCTTCTTTTTAAAAAGGTTATTAAAATACTATAGTTTAAAATATAGCATTAGTATTATAAGATAATATTATAACTACTATATGCTTTAAATATAGCTATAGTAATAAGAATATTATATATAACTACTATATGCTTTAAATATAGCTATAGTAATAAGAATACTATATATAACTATATAAAGTAGCTAGCAGCTAGGCGGGGGGTGCCCCGTAGGACTAGTAGTGCGGTTACCTTATAAAGCGAGCGTAAGGGGCAGTAATACCGTTAGGTGTTACTAGCGGACTTTTATCTATTAGTGCGACGGCAACCCCTCCCGTTATATTATAATTATAATACCTTACTATAGCTCTCTATTTAAGACCGGGCAACGGATAGCACCGGCTCGGCTACGTTAAGCTAATAGGGCAAGCACGTAACGGGCGCGCGGTAATAGCGCGGCATAAAACCTAAGGCGTATTAAGACGTCGGGCAGCTAGGCCTATAGGTAACTATATTAACTAGCCGAAAGGCGCGGCGCGCTAGGCCTTAGGAGCCCGCGTTAGCTAGGGTATCCCTACTTATAGGAACCGGGGCCTATAAGTAAGCGCTCGGAAGGAAGCGTGTTAATTAAATTAGCAGCCCGAGGACGTGCTGCTATAAAGGGGGGATAGTTATAAGGTGGCTAGCAGCTAGGCGGGGGGTGCCCCGTAGGACTAGTAGTGCGGTTGCCTTATAAAGCTAGCGTAAGGGGCAGTAATACCGTTAGGTATTACTAGCGGACTTTTATTTATTAATGCGATAGCAACCCCTCTTATTATATTATAAACTACTATATACTTAAAATATAGCTATAGTAATAAGAATAAGATATACTATACTTAGTACTATAAGTATAAATAACTATAATTAAAATAATAAGTATATATAAGACTTAGGTCTTACCTTAGTAATTAAATCGAACGAATAATTAGTCTTCTTTATAAAGGGGAAGAAGATCTTAGGCTTTTTAAGACTTAACGTCTTAAATGCTTAAAATAATAACTCGGCTGCTTAGCATAATTACTCGGCTGCCTAGACTAAATTTCTCGGCTGCTTAAAATAATAATTTACTGCTTAAAAAGTCTTATAAGATTAACTAATAATCGGTCTTTATTAAAAAGGGAAGAATAGCTAGAGGGAAGGAGGATTATCTATATAATAAGGGATTTATGTCTATCTAGATATCCTTTTCTTTAGTAAGCTTTCTAGCTATTCGTAGCAATACGACTACGATAAAATAACTCTTTACCTCCTAAACGCCTTTTTACTTACTACCTCCTTTTATCTTCCTCTCGATAACCTATTTAAGTTAATTATTTTACTTCTTATAACTATTTTTAGTTTAAGTAAGTAAAAGCTTCCTTTTACTTATATACCCTCTTCTTATAGGTTATAAGCCCGGCTTGCTTATAAGAAATAAGTAACTATATAAGCCTCTTTTTACCTTTATATTCTTTATTCTTCTTTTTTTTAAAAATAGAAGAATAAGATTCTTAAGCCTATAAAGCACTTATTACACTTTTTACTTTACCCTTTACCTATAAAGCCTATAAAAAAGCTCTTTTAGCTTAAAATAAGCTACTAAGATATCTAACTAACAATATTAACTAACTATAAAAAGTTAAAAATACAGACCGGAAAGATTACTTTTACTAAGCTTAAGGGCTTTATTAATTACTCTATTTTGTCGCAACGTGCTAAAGCCGTCTATAAGAATAGTACTAATAGCATAAGCTAACTAAGTGCGGGGAATGCGCTAAGTAAGAAGCCCCGCTTTTAGTCCTAACTCGATAAGTAGTTAACAAGACCCCGCGACTAAAGCTAAGAAACTCTCCTTTTTATAAGCTTTAGTCTTATAATAAAGTAAGCAGCTAAGCAATACTATAACCTATCGTACTATCTACTATCTTTATTACTTAATTAGTAATATCGCAAGACTATCTCCTTATAATTTCTAAAGCTTCTCTTTTAAATTACTTAGTAAAGATAGTATTAGCGAAGGGATCGCGAAGCGGTGCCGAACTAGTATAGCGAAGCTAATATAACCTTAATTAAGGCTTATAAGTATAAGAAATTTATTTAGATAACGAATCTAACTAAATACCCTCTATGCTTAAGATAATAAAAGTACTATTAAGAATATCCTTATTAGTAAGTACTTAGTCCTTGCTACTTTAAGAAAAATAAAAGGCCCTTTAAAGCTATATTAAGGAACTAAAAGAGACTTAATAGTTATAATAGCGTATCGTATAGCTTAAAGAGGAAATACGAGAAAAAGGAGGCTTACTCCTTAACTAATCGAAAAAGCGTTACCGGTCGGACTCCCTTAATTTAGTAGCTAGTTAAGGTAGAGAGGTAAAGCTTAAAAACATTACTTAATTAGCTTAACTAACTAATTCTTAAAAACGACTTAACTAGCTTTATAACCTAAAGGATACGTTTAAAGCTATACCTAGATAATTCCGCTAAGACGATATTAAAATCCTATTTATAGTAAATTATATATATACTAACTATAAGGCGAGATAGCGCTAATACCTTAAGAAATAACCGCCGATTAATTAAGAATAATATAGTATAAGCTAGATCTATTTTAAAGAATAGATACTTATGCTTATTAAGGATATAGTAAATAAAGAAATACTTTTAGTAATATAGCTAGACCACGCTTAGTAATAAGATATATAGTCTTTATTAAAGTTTAGCCTTTACTTTAACTTTATTAAACGGTATTTCGAGCGGCTATTAAAGTAAATATAATTATTAAGGTTCTTCGCTAAGTTATAACTAAAGCTTCGGGAGTAACTTAACCTTTACTTAATACCTATTTATAAGTATAGTAAAGAAGAACTAGTCTAAGTAGCTTAATGCTATTAAGACGCTATAGATAGTAAGAAACGCTATTTAAGCATAAGCTCTAAATTAAGATAGCGTAGAATAAGTTTAAGATCCTCTAACTAAGGAAATTCTTACTATAAGAAAGGCTATAGTAAATAGTAGTTAGGAGGTTTTCGCTATTAAAGCACTACCGATACCTCGATAATAATAAGAGGAGACTTATATTTAAATACCCCTTAACATAGCCGCGGCTAAGGTTATAAAAGATAGTAAGGCTAAGGCTAAGGCTTATCTTAAAACTAAGGGGTTATCTATTTTAAATGCAATAAGCTAAGTTACTATATAAATAAGTATACCTTAGCTTTAACTAAAAATCCCTTAGCAAATACCTTATATATTAAAGCCGCTTTATAAGGAAACGCTTATAAGCGATAGTCGGGTAAATAACTATAGGGTTTAAGAGGTTTTAGTAAAAATTACCGATATAAGAGGTACCGAAAAGATAATTACTCGGTACTATATTAGTATTAATAAGTTAACGCTAAATAACTATATTTTAATTTTTAAGTTAACTATAGCAATTACGGATAAGAAAATCTATATTATTCTATAAAAAAAGCAATAGTAGTTTAAGCACTAAATCGGCAGCGGCACCTTATAAAGTTTACGAAAATTTGTAAGAGATTACTAGAACGAGGCCTATATTTATATAATCGCTACCGACCTTAAGCTAATTCCGTTGCTAGGTAAGGACGACGATAAAGGAATTCCGGAGAGAGAATAAACTAAGATACTACTAACTTTATACTAATTTTAAGATATATTCTCGGTAAATAAGTCTAACTTATTACGATTTAAAAAAGAATAGATTACGTAATTAACTTAACTTCCGGCGTAAAACTACCCTTTAGACTAATCTACCCTCTATTTTATAACGAATTATAAGTATTAAGGGACTAAATTAGTAACTTTATAAGACGTAGCATTATCTAAGAATTATAAAGCTTAGTAGGCGTACTAATTCTTTTTATCCCGAAAAAGGATAATAGCCTTCGTCTTAATATAGACTACCGGGGACTTAACCGCGTTATATAGAAGAAATAGTACCTTTTACCTTTTATTTTAGAGATCCTTAACCGCTATTAAGGTACTAAATTCTTTTTTAAGATTAATATTTAAAATATATACTAATATATCTATTTAAAAGAAGGCGATAAGTAAAAGATAGCCTTCCGATTACGCTATAAACACTTTAAATACCTTATTATACTATTTAGCCTAATTAATGCTTTAGCTACTTTTTAAAGCTATATTAATTAAGCATTAAAAGGCCTTATTAATACTATTTATATAGTATATCTTAATAATATCCTTATCTTCTTATAAATAGAAAAGAAATATACTAAATACTTTTAATAAGTTATAAAGAGGCTATATATAGCGTAACTATTTATAAAGCTATCTAAATATATATTTTATTAATAATTAAATAAGTTCCTTAGTTTTTTTTTATTAGTTAATAGGATATTAGTAAATCCTTAATAAGTAAAAGCAATCGCTAAATAGGTAGCACTTAATACTTATTAAGATATTTAAGTCTTCTTTAAGTTTTATAATTATTACTATCGTTTTATTTACCGCTACTTTTATATAGTAGTACCTCTTACCGCACGACTAAAAGGTAGTAGTAATAGTAAGAAGTTAAAGAGAGTAGACTTAAACGCGACCGAATTTATAGCGTTTTAGTCCTTAAAGGACGTATTTATTAATATACCCTTACTTTAATATTATAACTTAAAGAGGTATACCTAAATTAAAACCGATATATTATAATATATAATAGCGGGCATTTTATCCTATCTTAACGATAAAGGTCGCTATTACTTAATTATATTTTAGTTAAGAAAGTTTACTAAAGCTAAGTTAAACTATAAAGTCTTAAATTAAGAACTATTTACTATTATAGAGTTATTTAAATACTAGCGATACTATATTAAAGGAGCCGCGTAATAAGTAAAAGTCTTATTTAACTATTTTAACTTTTAAACGTTTATACGCTAAACCTCCTTTAATCGAAAATAAGCATAATAGTATATATACTTAGCGCTATTTAACTTTACGATTAAGCATAAGATAGGGAAATTAAACCTAGCTAATATACTATTAATAATACTTAAATATAAGGGCGAGAAGCCCCTATTTATAAAGTTACTATTAAAGCTTTAGTTAAAGCTAATATTAATAAATTATATAACTATTAATAATCTATAAAGGTGTGAGAATAGTACTAATAGCATAGGCTAACTAAGTGCGGGGAATGCGCTAAGCAAGAAGCCCCGCTTTTAGTCCTAACTCGATAGGTAGTCGATAGGCCCCCGCGACTAAAGCTAAGAGACTCTCCCTTCTACAAGCTTTAGTCTTATAATAAAGTAAGTAGCTAAGCAATACCACAACCTATTATACTATCTACTATCTTTACTACTTAATTAGTAGTACTGCGAGACTATCTCCTTATAATTTCTAAAGCTTCTTTTTAAATCACTTAGTAAAGATAGTATTAGCGAAGGGATCGCGAAGCGGTGCCGAACCGGCGCGGCGAAGCTAACGTAACCTTAACTAAGGCTTACGAGTATAAGAGATTTATTTAGATAACGAATCCGACTAAACACCCTCTATACCTAAGATAATAAAAGTGCCGTTAAGAATATCCCTATTAGTAGGTGCTTAGTCCCCGCTACTTTAAGAAAAATAGAAGGCCCTTTAAAGCCGTATCGAGGAACTAAAGGAGACTTAATGGTTATAAGAGTATATCGCATAGCTTAAAGAGGAAATACGAGAAAAAGGAGGCTTACTCTTTAACTAATCGAAAAGGCATTACCGGTCGGACTCCCCCGATTCGGCAGCTAGTCGAGGTAGCGAGGTAAAGCTTAAAAACATCACTTAGTTAGCTTAACTAACTAATTCTTAGAAACGACTTAACTAGCTTTATAACCTAGAGGATGCGTTTAAAGCTATACCCCGACGATTCCGCCGAGATAACGTTAAAATCCTATTTATAGTAGATTATATATATACTAATTATAAGGCAAGATAGCGCCGATACCTTAAGGAATAACCGCTAATAGATTAAGAATAATATAGCGCTAGCTAGATCTATTTTAAGGAATAGATACTTATACTTATTAAGGATGCGGTAAATAGAGAAATACTCTTAGTAACGTAGCTAAAGAACGCTTAGTAGCGAGATATATAGTCTCTACTAAAGTTTAGCCTTTACCTTAACTCTATCGAACGGCATTTCGAGCGGCTATTAAAGTAGATATAGTTATTAAGGTTCTTCGCTAAGTTACGACTAAAGCTTTAAGAGCAACTTAACCTCTACTCGATACCTATTTATAAGTATAGTAAAGAAGAACTAGTTTAGGTAGCTTAACGCTATTAAGACGCTATAAATAGTAAGAAACGCTATTTAGGCGTAAGCTTTAGATTAAGATAGCGTAGAATAAGTTTAGGATCCTCGAACCGAGGAAATTCCTACTAAGGGAGAGGCCGTAGCGGACGGCAGTCGGGAGGTTCTCGCTACTAAGGCACTACCGATACCTTAACGATAATAAGGGGAGACTTACGCTTAGATACCCCTCGATGTAGCTAAGGCCAAGGTCGTAAAAGAGGGCGAGGCCGAGGCCGAGGCTTATCCTAAAACTAAGGGGTTATCTATTTTAAATGCAATAAGCTAAGTTACTATATAAATAAGTATACCTCGGCTCTAACTATAGATACCCTAGCGAATACTTTACGTATTAAAGCCGCTCCGTAGGGAAACGCTTAAAGGCCGGAGTAAACGCCTCTCCTCCGGCTATATTAGTACCTTAAAGGGAGCTATTATAGACTCCCGCAGTGCTACTAAGGCGAAACCCTACCGATATAAAGGTATACCTAGATACTTATAGTATAGTAGACTTAGTAAACGTGTATTTCGCACGCTAATAAGGCTTACTATAAGTCCTACTATCGTATCCTAAGCTCTTAAGACTAAGCGATAGTCGGGCAAATAACTACGGGGTTTAAGAGGTTTTAGTAAGAATTACTAATATAAGAGGTACCGAAAAGATAATTACTCGGTACTGCGTCGGTATTAATAAGTTAACGCCGAATAACTATATTCTAATTTTATAGTTAACTACGGTAATTACGGATAAGAAAATCTATATTATTCTATAGAAAAAGCAATAGTAGTTTAAGCACTAAATCGGTAGCGGCACCTTATAAAGTCTACGAAAATTCGTAAAGGATTGCCGGAATAAGGCCCGTGTCTATATAATCGCTACTGACCTTAAGCTAATTTTATTGCTAGATAAGGACGACGATAAAGGAATTCCGGAGAGAGAATAGACTAAGATACTACTAACTCTATACCGATTTAAAGATATATTCTTAGTAAATAAGTCTAACCTATTACCAATTAAGAAAGGAATAGATTACGTAATTAACTTAACTTCTAGCGTAGAACTACCCTTTAGACCGATCTATCCTTTATCCCGCAACGAATTATAAGTATTAAGGGACTAGATTAGTAACTTTATAAGACGTAGTATTATCCGGGAATTATAAAGCCTAGTAGGCGCACTAATTCTTTTTATCCTAAAGAAAAACGGTAGCCTTCGTTTTTATATAGACTACCGGGGACTTAACCGCGTTACGTAGAAGAATCGGTACCCTTTACCTCTTATTTCGGAGATCCTTAACCGCTGCTAAGGTGCTAAATTCTTTTCTAAGATCGATATTCGAAACGTATACTAGCGTATCCGTATAAAAGAAGGCGATAAGTAAAAGATAGCCTTCCGATTACGCTACGGACACTTTAAATACCTTATTATACTATTTAGCCTAACTAACGCTCTAGCTACTTTTTAGAGCTATATTAATTAAGCGTTAAAAGGCCTTATCGATATTATTTATATAGTATATCTCGATAATATCCTTATCTTCTCGCAAACGGAAGAGGAATATACTAAATACTTTTAATAAGTTATAGAGAGGCTACGCGCGGCGTAACTATTTATAAAGCTATCTAAATATATATTCTATTAGCAATTAGTTAAGTTCCTTAGTTTTATTTTATTAGTTAATAGGATATCGGTAAATCCTTAATAGGTAGAAGCAATCGCTAAATAGCTAGTACTTAATACTTATCGAGATATTTAAGTCTTCCTTAAGTTCTATAACTACTACTATCGTTTTATTTACCGCTACTCTTATATAGTAGTACCTCTTACCGCACTACTAAAGGGTAGTAGTAATAGTAAGAAGCTAAGGAGAGTAAACCTAAACGCGACCGAATTTATAGCGTTTTAGTCCTTAAAGGACGCATTTATTAATATACCTTTACTTTAATACTATAACCTAAAGAGGCATACCTAAATTAAAACCGATATATTATAATATATAATAGCGGGCATTTTATCCTAGCTTAATAATAAGGGTCGCTACTACTTAATTGCATTTTAGTTAAGAAAGTTTACCGGGGCTAAGTTAAACTACGGAGTCCTAAATTAAGAACTATTTACTATCGTAGAGTTATTTAAATACTAGCGACACTACGTCGAAGGAGCCGCGTAATAAGTAAAGGTCTTATCTAACTATTTTAACCTTTAGACGTTTATACGCTAAACCTCCCTTAATCGGAGATAAGTATAATAGTGTATATACTTAGCGCTATTCGACTTTATAATTAAGTATAGGATAAGGAAATTAAACCCGGCCGACGCACCGTTAAGAATGCTTAGATATAAGGGCGAGAAGCCCCCGTTTATAAAGTTACTACTAGAGCTTTAGTTAAAGCTAGCACCGATAAATTATATAACTATTAATAATCCGTAAAGGGATAATAAGAAGTCTTTATAGGCAAAAGAAAGCCTAACCTCGAGCTAGTATAAGCATAGCGAGTTGCCTTTATATAAGGAAAATATATAAGCTCTTATATAGCGAACTACTACCGACTTAAAAGCGGACCTTAAGTAGCTAGCTATATAGGCTAAAGAGAGAGCTAGTTATAAATAGCTACTTTTAAGAAAGACTATAAAGGATATAGCCTACGGCCTCTTAGTATACGCTATAAAAGTTCTTAATACTTTACTAAAATTGCTAAAACGTACTTAAAGCGAAGATATAGTAATTGCTTAACGAAAAGCGACCGAAGACTTCTTAAAAGAGAAGTATCTTTAGTTATTGCGATTAAATAGATTACTACTATAAAAAGGACGAATCGTAGTACCTTTTAATACTACCTTATAGTAGGAGTTAATATAACTTTACTATAACGACTTATTAGTAGGATACTTCGGAGGCTAACGAATAGGTAAATTACTATTAAGGAATTTCTACTAAAAGAATATAGTAAGGGATATTAATTAATATATCTAAGAATACTTAGTATATTAAGGCGCTATATTAAAGAAGCATCGCCTTTATAGCGCTATATAATTATTGCTATGCCCCGTGCGACTATAAGAAGAACTATTAATAGACTTTACTATAAGTCTGCTAAAAGTGCAATACGAAGGGCGAGAAGTTAACGCAATACTAATAATTATAGACCGATATACTAAGTACTACCTCTTTATTCTATATTCTAAGATAATAAACGCGCCCGAGTTAATAAGGGCATTTTATTATAACGTTAAGTTAGTATATAGGCCCTTAAAGGGCATAGTTACGGATAGAGGATTACTATTTACTAGTAAGTTTTAGTTAGACTTATATTTTATCTTATAAGTAAAACGTAAGTTATCGATAGCGTTTTACCCTTAAACTAATAGGTAAACGGAGCGTATAAATTAAGCAGTATACTACTACTTAAGATACTTTATAAATTTAGAATAAATAAACTAAGCGTCCTTTTTCTAGGTAGTATAATTTACGTATAATAACGCAACTAATACTACTACTAGGCTATCCCTTAACGAGGCCCTTTTTAGCTACTAGCTAAATTTTTATATTAACGTTAAGGATAACGTTATAAAAGGGGAGGTGCTTAAAGTAAGAGTAAGAATTAATAGGCTAAAAACTCTACGATAACGACTTAAGGAATACTAGCGAAAGGCTACTAAATCGTAAGCGAAGTACTACGACTTTAAGCACTAACTACTTTTACTTAAAGTTAGTAACCTTATTACGCTCTCTATAAAGAATTTACGCTTTAAAGATAAGAAAAGGAAGCTATCTCCTAAGTATATTAGGCCTTTTTAGGTACTATAAGCTATTAAGAAGTAAGCTTATCGTTTAGCTCTTTTAGATAAGTACTCGCGTATATATAACGTATTTTATATTAGCTTATTAAAACCTTAAAAAGAAAGGCTAAGCGACTAAGAAGGCGCCGAACCGTTAATAATACTTAACCTTTAAGATAAAGAAGGCGAATAAAAAGTTTAAGAAGTACTAAATAAGAAACGCGTTAAAGGTAATACCTTTTTCTTAGTTAAGTAAAAAGGATAGCTAGTAAAGTATAACTAGTAAGTTAACGCTAAGGATATAGCGAATAGCTAAGCACTTATTAGCGAATACTTTACTAACCTTACTAAGAAAAAGAAAAAACGCAAAACTAAGTAAAGGCTAAGACGCTAAGGGCGTAGGGATAACCTACCTATTAAGTTACGATTCCCTACCGACTTAGTACTAATTCGCTACCGATTAACTATATCCCTAGTTAGGGTAACTATTTATAAATTAGTAAAATATAAAACGGGGAAGAAAAGTAAGCGAGAGTAAATAACTAAAAGAAAATATAAAGCTAAGCTAAGTCCTCCTCGAAACGATAACGATAAAGGGAAGAAACTATAAGCTAAGCTATTACTACCTTACGTTATTAATAAAGGAGAGATAAAAGAAAGATAAAAGAAAAGATAAACCTAAACCGTCCTTTACTTACGTCGACGCTTCGCCGGTATTGCGGGAACCTACCGAATAGTCCCCTTATCTATATCGGTTAAGGAGGGAAACGTCGGCATTCCCCTCTCCTCTATTAGCTATATCTTAATTAGCATAGCACTTACCTCCGCCTTTGCAATAAGCAAGGCGTATCGCTAGGACGTATAGCCCGCATCGCCTATAAGCAGCCGGAGTTTTAACCGTGCTTCTTAAGCACGGTACTCCGGACTAGCTACGTCGATGCTAAAAGGCGGCGCCGGGGTTAACCGGGTAAGCAGCTCGCGCCGCTTATTAATAAGCATGCGATAGTCGCTACGCTAAGACTAGGAGATCGTTAGCTAATTGCTAGTATATCGATCGTATATTAATTACCATTATATCCTTCTTAATACCTATAATGCCGTTCTCCTTCCGATAGGTTATCTTAGTAATATTAAACGCCTCGTAGAGATACTAAGCCGTTATAGCGAGATAGCGGCGAGCCTCTTCGCTAAATACGAAGGCGTTATCGTCGCTATTATCGTCCTCGAAGTCGGTATTATTAACGTTAAGCATATTAAGCTCCCGAATATAATTAAGCATAGCGACTATATTAGCACGGTCGCTAGCTATAAGTATAGCCGCTTATATAACGATTAGCTAATAAATAGCGATAACGAATTTAATTAATAGTTATAGTTAATTAATAATATACTTAATCGTAAGTAGCTATATACTAATAGCACTACTCGCACCTTAACGAGGTAACGCCGGAGAAAATATACCTAATTTCTATAACCTTAATAGGCTTTAGCTCGAATGCTTAATAAGCCGCAATAGCGGTGCGGAAATAATATATACACTAAAGTTTAGCGGGCATTACGCTACTAGTACGGACGGCGCGGGCTTTAGCCTTAGACCGTATGCGTTTCGCCCGCAAAACGATAAGGACGTCGGCCTTACTATTGCCCGTATTAATTTAGGCCTTATTATCGCCGTCGCTATCGCCACTACCCGTTATATCGGGCTACTCTCCCTTAAGGGGAGGCGTAATAAGCGGAGCGTCGCGGCTAGGTATCGCTAATATCTCGGGGCCTAATCGGTCCTATTGCTACTACTACTCCTAAGGAGTAGTATTATTATTAGCACTATTAGTACCGGGGATAGGGGACTTACTTTATACCTACTAATCGTTAGTAAGCGTATTAATAGCCTTATCTTTAAGGATAGGCGTAGGGTTAGGTATAGGCACCTCTTCGGGAGGTGCTCCCTCGTTATAAGGTAACGGCGAGCTAGGCGTCTCCTTAGCCCGACCTCTCCTAGTGCTAGTGCCGGCCTTTCCGGCTAGAGGAGAGTTAGGGACTTAAGGAGAACCTTAATCGCGACTACGACGCTTTAAGGGCGAACCCCCTAAGAGTTAATGCTATATCCGATATAAGAAATCGGCGCGCTTATTAGTTAAGCGCGGCTTCGGAGTACGAGGTATATTGGCGATAATAAAGAGGTGTAGAATATATATTAAATAAGGAGCGAAAAGGTATAAAGGACTTAACGGTAAATAATTGCGGAAGAGTTAAAGAGGGGAAGAAAAACAAAAGGTGCGGGAATGCGCATAATAAACTTTTAACTAGTGCGTTGCTACTAATATACGGGCGTAATACCTATAATTGCCTAAGGGCAATTAACGTTACTATAACCCCGTATATAACCCCGCGTATCTAACGCTATATTTAATTATATGCGACTACTAAGCGTATATACTACTATATCCTAATTACGCGTATTAAAATCCCTATAATAGTGCGTTTAATGCACTCTTAACTAAATAGCCGAGGGCGTTTATTATAAAGGGGGGATAATTATAAGAATAGTACTAATAGCATAGGCTAACTAAGTGCGGGGAATGCGCTAGGTAAGAAGCCCCGCTTTCGGTCCCGACTTAATAGGTAGTCGATAGGCCCCCGCGACTAAAGCTAAGAGACTCTCCCTTTTAAAAGCTTTAGTCTTATAATAAAGTAAGCAGCTAAGCAATACCACAACCTATCGTACTATCTACTATCTTTACTACTTAATTAGTAGTACTGCGAGACTGTCTCCTTATAAAATATAACTACCTTAAATAGCCGACCGTACCGATAAAGATTAATTACCTTAATAGTCTTAGAATTATACGACCTCTTACTTATTAAGACTATTTAAAACGGACTAATTACCTTAAATAAAATTACTGCTTTTTAAAAAAGATAGCGTATAAACTAAAACTATTCTAAAAAACCGTACGATATCTTAGCTAATAAAACGAAAATATTTATTAGCTATTACTATTATATTAGTATTATAAAAAACTAATTTTATATAGTACTACTAAATATACTTTTTAAACGTGCTTAAGACTATTACCTTTACTATATCGGACTAAATAGCACGTTTTACGAGATATACTATAAGCTAGATAACTACTTTAATACTTATATAAACCTCTCTTAGTACTAAGCGGATTAAACTTTAATAATATTCTTAATAATACGATAAAAAGACCTTAAAAAGAGCCTCCTTAAGACTTTTAAGGACCTTATCGATAAACTACGCCTTATTTAAAAGGCACTTAGGAAAGACTACTAAGGAGACGTATAACTATATATTATAATTATATAAGTATGCCGTAAAGTACTAAAACTTAAAACTGTAATAATTCTCTAAGAAAAAACGTATAAGGCTTTTATTAACCGGCTAAGATCGGTACTCTTAGTCGCTACTAACCGTATAACAATATAGTACTATACTAATAGAAGATACGATAATAATAAAACCCTTATTAAGTAGTATAGTCCCTTATTACGACTACGAATATAGCCTAAACGTCTTATAAGATAACCCTCTATCTTCTATATACGTATATAAAGGAAATGCTTTATTTATAAAAAGCTAAGATATTAGTTAATAAGCTATCCCCTTTTAATATTAATAAAGGCTAAGCGCTAATACTTATAAGTATATAAAGAACTTAATTAAAAATAACTACTTAATAAAGAATTTAATACCTTCTTAACTGCGTATAAAAGAGAAGCCCTCCCCTCCTTAAACGATATTCTTAAAGATACGTATAAAGGTAATTATAAAAAGTACAATATTAACCTAGCGATAAGGGAGATAACTACTATATATATAATTAATATAGTATTCTTTTACCGCTTAACCGGCGAGGATATCTACCGTATAAAGAGTACTAATAAACCTACCTCTTTATTTCTCCTTATTAATAGCTACGCTATAGTATACTAAGAAGAACTTTAAGATATAAGAGTAGTATAGGTATTAATAGTTAGCCGCGCTTAAGTAAAGGCGTATATATAAAAACACGTAAACGTTATAAAGGTAGACTAAACCCTTAAAAGCACGATAATTAAATTTAAAAATACCGATACTTATATAACGATTAAGACTATCTCCTTTACGAACCCCCTTAGCCTTATTATATACTATATCCTTAATACCTTAACCCCCTTTCTTTTCTATTTAAAGTATATAAATAGACTAAGCATATACTTTAATAATATATATAACCTTATTATATAATAAGACGGCACGATAATCCTTATTATCCGTAAATAAGAATACCCTTTCTTTAATATTAACTATAAAAAGCGTATACTTACTTTACGGAACTAAAACTTTGCTACCTTTACTAACGATTTAGTTACTTAAGTATAATATAACTATATAACCTCCTTTAGAATACTAAATATTTTAATATCTTATACTCCTTACTCGAAAAAGTATAATACTTCTGCCGATAATGCTAACTTTACGACTAAGCTCCTTAAAGATTTAAATTCTTTATTAAAGACAATATAAATTTTAACTATAAGGTTATTATAAACGTATTATATCTTTATAAAAAACCGGCCTTATATGTTATCGATAAAATTATATTATTCTAAGCAGCTAACTTCTTTCCCTCCCTCTTTATAAAGAATATATAAGATACGCTATGCTAATATTAAATATATATATACTAAGGACCCCTTATTAATATTATATATAATTTAAAAACAAACTTTACCTTAAAAGAATTTTATACTAACGCTTATATCCTCGGTATTATATATAAAGAAATACCTATAAAGGTATACTAAGCAGTTAGTAAAGTTAAATATACGCACTAACTACTTTAACGTGCCTTTAACATTTTATACTACGAACGTTTCCTTAAAATAAATATCTATACAATACTAAAAATAGCAGTAAAATCTATAAACGATATAGCTAGTCTTAATAGTCTTATACTAACTCTCCTTATTTTTAGCGTATACTTATAAATTAATTCCGACTCCCTCTTATCCCCCGCAATCTCTATATAGGTAAAAACAATTCGAAAAGCTATAGCTATAGTATAACGTATCTATATAAAGACTGCAATTAGCCGCGCCTTAAATATACGCAACGGCCCCCGCTTATACGAAGATATCCTCTTACTTCCTCTATAAAGCCTTATGCTTATATAGCGCGAGAAGTATAGATAAAAAGGACTATTTCTTATTAATACGATTAACAGACGAAATATTACTATTATCCTACTAAGTAGCATAACTATATTTTAAGCGATATATATTAAGCTATTTTATATAGAATACTCCTTAACGCTTAAAGTATTACTCCGTTTACTATAAGACCCCTTTAAGTATAAATAATTCTTTATATAAAAAGAGAAAAACGCACTTAAACTTTTATTATAACTTTACGTATAAGGTATAATTACTATGCTTAAAAAACTATTTAAAGTATTAAACTAAACTAAGATATTAGATCTTAAGGTATATAAAGTTTTTTCTTTTATTCTTTTCGACCTTATTTAATATAAAGACGTACGAATATTTAAGACACGACTAGTATAATAAATAAAAAGCAAAAACGATAAACTATATAAAAAGTCTTAATTAGTTATATAGGGGTATATAGATAACGGTAAGGAGGAAATCCTTACTTAGTTACTTACTATTTAGCGTATAAGCTAAAGACTTTTACTTACTTTTAGTACTTTACTTTAGTTAACGTATTATATAAAAGGAGAACTTTAAGATATTATATAAGTATACGTTTAATTAAATAATACCCTTATAAGAACTATTTTTATATATCTCTCTTAAGAACTAGTCCCTCTTTACCCCCTTAAGATAATTCTATATATTTATTAGCTTTTATATAGCCTAGTAAAATTAAGTCTTTATTAGTTTAAGATATATTTCTTATACTATAAGATAAACCTTAATATAGTTCTATCTTTTTATAACTTTTACTTACTCTTTACGATTAACGGCCCCGACCTTTTTAGCATTACCGGCCTTTAAACTAATAATACCCTTTCTTTTATAATATATTCTTTTTCGTGCCTTAAGGAAGATATACTATATAAAGCTAAATTTCGTATAAAACTCAAGATAACCTAAATAGAGGAAATACCCCTTAAAGTTAACAGCACGTATATTTCCCTTATATCTAGTATAATTCTTATTTAATAAAAAGGATAAGTAAAAGACCTATTTACAGTATATATAACGGATAGCGATATAAAATAATAGTATATTTCTTAACGTACTTAAGCCGCGTATATCGCTTTAATATATTAACTAAAAGCCTTATATAATTTATCTACTACTGCTTAAATATAAGACTTAAAAGACGAAGAAATAAAATACCTTAATATACGACTTTAGTAGTAAATTAATAATTATAACCGCGGACTTTGCTTTATCCCCTTGTTACTTAGTATACTATAGCTATATATTTTTATAGATATATTATTTATAAATAATAAAGACCTTATATTATAACTTAGTATATTAATTATCTTAAGAAACAAACTTTTACGTACTATAACTTCTTTCTTTATCCTTAGCAATATTTTATTTTAGTTATTAATAAAATGCAAAAGAGTTATAAGGAGCGTACTTATAAGCGAACTTTATAAGATAGTATAAGGCATCGACTATAGCTTTATACTTTACTTTACGATTTAAAAGATTATCCGTTTCTTTAACCTCCTAAATATACCCCTTATCCTTTATATAAACTTACGTTCCTTTTATAAGTGCTTAGTAAAACTTAGCATTACTAATAAAAAACGACTTATTATTAACATTATAGCACTATAAGAATTATATAAACGCCGCGAGATATTTAAAATACGATAGATTAATAGTAAAGATAATCCTATAAATGCTTTTATTAAGACTAGCCTAAACTAAGCGCTATAAAATCTCGTCTTTATAAATAAGCTTAAGTTTAAAATTAAAGGAGCAGTATAATAAGTATTATAGTATGATAAATTATATAAACTAGCATAATATATTTTTAGAATCTATAACTAAAAACGCAAAATCTCTTAATATTAAGATATATAACGTATATAAAAAAGATTAGACTAATTCCCCCCTCTACTTAAATCTCGTATTATAATATAAGACGAACTAAAGCCCGCTTATTAATAAACTTAATCTTATTATCTAGCTTATTATTTCTAAATACCTTAATTACCTTAAGGTTATTATTAACCTTAATCGGCATATTAACTATACTACTAAGTAGATAACGTACTTAAAGTATAATAGGCTTATTACTTATAATATAATAATATACGCCCTATTTAGTCTAAATATAAGATATATAGATACTACTTTAATACCTTAATAAGTAATAGTATATAGAAAATAGATATATACTACGCACTCCTTAATAAGCTAGATAAGAATAAGCCGTATTTTAGCCTTAAGACTATATAATAATAGCGCGAAAATGTCCTTCCCGCTAAACTAGCTTAAAAATAATCCGACTAAGCTAAGTACTAGCGAGGACCTATATAGTAATATTAACTAATAAGCGGCGAATAAATATAACTTTAAAGTCCTAAGAAACGTTAGCATAGTATAAGAACTAATAAAAAAAAGAAGAGAAACTATACGTTAATAGCGACTCTCTTTATAAACTAGCGATTGCTATTATCCCTTATTAAGAGAAGGACGATATAATACCGACTTTATATAGCTTACTACTATAACTTAAAGCTAGTAAGCTAAATCGATATAATAATAATAACGCCGGGCATATAGGCTTATAGGCAAGCGATAACAACGATAATAATAATAAAGATATATAATATTAAGGGCTTAATAACGAGGTAGAAAAGGACTTAAAGCGGTATATATATAATAATAATAATAATAGTGTAGGTATGCGGCGAAGAAAATAATAATGCTAAGAAAAGAAAGAAGAGAGCTTAAGGAAGGACTACGGAAGGGAATTTATACTTATACTAAAGTATACTATATACCGCTAAAAAAAAGGCATAAAAAGAGTATACCGCTAAAAGAAAAAATTTCTTTATATAATAAGAAACAATACTAAAAAACGAAACGATAAATTCTTACTTAAGTATATAGTAAAGGTACGAGGTATAAAACTCTTACTTATTCTTTATTTAAATATACCGTAAAGGCACAAGGCATAAACCTTACTTATCCCTTATTTAAGCATATTATAAAAGCATAAAGTATAAACTCCTACTTAAGTAAATCGTAAAAGCATAAGGCAATAGTAAAGAAAAGAACCCTTTGCTTATTTAAAAACATACCGTATAAAGAAATGCTAATAAACGCTTTTAAATACTTTTCCTTAAAAAAAAAGTATAAGTATTAAAAGAGTAATAATACGCACGAAGTATTATATTATACTACGACTTATAATACTTATAAAGGAGCAATAACACGTACGGAGTATTATATTATACTAAGACTTATAATACTTATAAAGGAATAATAATATATACGAAGTATTATATTATTTAGGGGCCTATAAGAAGGGGCTATTTATATATATATATATATATGTTACGGAACCCCTAGCGTTTTTTATACGCTAAGTAGCTTCGTATAATTTATTTAATTTAAATTCACTAGCCGGAAAAGGAGAAGAAGACTTAGTATAAGCTACTAAACTAAATAAGGTAAGGGTATCTTATTATGCGGATTTCTTAAGTTAAAACTAGCTAGAAAAAAAGAAAAAAGGAAAGGAAAGAAGTTAAGGGAAAAAGGAGCGAAGACTTCTTTTTATACTTTTCTAAGGCTACTAAAAGGCTCCCCTTTTATATACTTTTATATGCTTTTACATATTAAGCTATAACTTACACCTCGTATAACTTATAAGGTTATTAAACTACTTCTTAAGCTAATAAAAATAGCTTACGCTATCTTTATTACTAGTTATAAGTAATATACGCTTTATTACTTACAACTAGCCTATAAGACTAAATATCCTTATCTTAAAACCTTTTATAAGATTTTATTCTCTTTTAAAGGAAGGCCTCTTACCTTAGCTTTATATAAGGTATTAGTTAATTATATAAAGCATCGGTCGATCTCTATAATACGAATCCTATTACTAGCCGAAGCTAGCTTAAGCCGAATATAAGCGCGTTTAGCTTATACCGCTTATAGCTAATACTAGCTATTTCTAACTATTAAGCTATATTATCTCTCTTTATAACTACTAGTATCTACTTTAATAGTTATAACTTATAACTAGCGGTATTTACTTTACTAATTACTCCTTTATATCTAGCGGTATTTACTTTACTAGATATTAGTACTTCTTAGTACTTAGGATTACTAACGGAATAGGGTTTCCGTTATATATTCCCCTCTTTAAGGTCTTTTTAAACCTAAAAAGATAAACGTTCTTTTCTTATAGGTTCTTTTTAACCTTTAAGAAACTATCTAAATAATTAAAGAAATCTTACTTTAAAGAAAGTAACCTTAAGAGTTCTTTAAAGAAAATCCTAATCTTTTTATCTTTATAGATCTTTTTTAAAGAAAAATCTTATTTAGATTTCCTTTTACTTTTACTTTTTAAGATAGTA
>JAPEBW010001358.1:0-25536 GCA_027405785.1 Ophiocordyceps robertsii | reverse complement strand
TATGGTCTGGACCATGACGAAACGGCAACGTCGTGTACAATTATTTTCTCGCGACCCGTGACTGGCTGAGACAACCTTCCCTTCCCCCGCAGTGGCCCCTCCAACGTAAACCTCAGCTTCCATTACCTAGCAGGCTGCCTACCCGTTCCGAGCCTCCAGAGCTTGTTTCGTGGACGTGGCTTCCACCTCTGCTGGGAGAGAGAGAGGACCTGGGATCATCAGGACACCCGAGGCAGGGAGGCAAATGAGGTACCTAAGGAAAGTGGGCGCCGGGCGGGCGGATGAATGTACTGTACACCCCTCCTGGATGGCTTCAATGCCGACTTCTGCAGTCTTCCGCGACTCGAGTTCCGCCCTTCCGCCCGAGTAGTACGGCGAGGCGAACGTTTCTAGTCAACAACCACCATGAGCCCGGGTGCTGCGGCTTATGACCGACCATCCTGCCGCCCTCCGACTGTGCCGACTTCGCCGGCTCGGCCCCGGTCGGCTATACGAGGTACATGGGGGGCCTAAAGTGCCGAGCGAACCTGCTGCTAAAAAAAACTTGCCTCGGGCCTTCTCGGATGCCGCTCGCTTTTGCGACCTCTTAGGAGCTCCAAGCTCGGCCGCCGACCATACGTATAGTGGGGCGACGAAAAGACCGGTCAACTAAGGTTTCTATACTATTTTAAACTTAAGCTAATTACTAAAAGTAAATAAAGACTAATACTATTAAGTATATATAAAGGGTTACTTTAAACTTTATTAAAAAGATTATAAAAAGCTCTTAGCTATTTAGGAAAGCGTTATAGTATAATTAAGCTAAACTTTAAGTAATATTTAGTTTATAATTATAAATAAAATTTTAAAAACCTTTATAATTTTTTTTTAAAGTGAAATTATAATAATAAATTATATTATTAAGTAATAGAGATCTTACTAAATTCTAAAATATACTTTAGCTAAAAGATTATATATATAGTAATTTACTAAAGTTTTAAAGCTTTTTATTTACAAAAAAAAAATTATTATCTTAGTATTAGTAAAGAATAAGTAAAAAAGTCTACTTTATAAGCCGGAGAAAAATAATAATAATCTAGCAGACCGGAATAGCTATAATACCCCGGAACAGTATAATAATAGTCCGGCTAACACTTCTTTATACTTTTATAAAGCTATATTTTCCTTTTATCTTTTTAGCTAAAACTTTAACCTTTAAATAATTTTAATTAACTTCTTTTATTACCTTTTGCTACTTATACTTTACTGCCTTTACTTATAATAAAAATAAAATAAAAATAAAAATAAAATAAAATAAAAATAAAATAAAAAAAAAATAAAAATAAAATAAAAATAAAATAAAAAAAAAATAAAAATAAAATAAAAATAAAATAAAAATAAAATAAAAATAAAATAAAAATAAAAATAAAAATAAAATAAAAATAAAATAAAATAAAATAAAAATAAAATAAAAATAAAAATAAAATAAAAATAAAATAAAATAAAATAAAATAAAAATAAAATAAAGTAAAAATAAAATAAAATAAAGTAAAAATAAAATAAAATAAAGTAAAAATAAAATAAAATAAAAATAAAATATAAGTATATCTTTTAATACTTAAAGCTTTATTCTTATGTTTTATAGTATAAAGATTAAGGGATAAAACATAGACTAATTACTATTAGTTTAATTTAATATTATAAACTAATTACCCCTAATTAAGTTAGTATAATAAACTAATTACTATATCTAAATATATATAAAGGTTTATAAATAGTAAAAAGCTTATCTTTTCTTTAAAGTATATTTAGCTACTTTATACTTAGTTTTTTTAGCTAATTTTAAAGATTTTAAACTATACTATTTAGCTATTTATTTTTAATATATAAATAAACTATAAATATCCTTATAAAATAACTTAATAAACTAAGTATAAGCTTAGTTAAAAATACTATAGACTATAGTTAAGGAAATCCTTAAAATATTCTTAAATATCTTATAGAAATTATAGTAAAGTTTATTTTATATTTTTTAAAGTATTTTCTTAGTTAAAAGTAAGCTAAACTATAATTAAGATATCTCGCGGAAATCCTTAAATATCTCTTAAAAATACTAGCGGAATCTATTTAATAGTTTTTAAAGTATTTTTTATAATTAAAACTATTATAAACTATAATTAAAAAGCTTCTTAAGAAGAGGCTATATATATAGGAGTAAGTAACGTATAGTAAGCTTCCTTAATAATATTTATTACGTTTTTTTAAGTAAGTCCTTATAGTACGTATTATAAGTATTCCCGTTATAAGGTTTTATAAAGGCTTTTTAAAAGCTAAAAGAGAAGTTTAAGTATAGCTACTTAGATTTTATAATAACTTTTTTAAGTAAAAAAGAAAAATAAATATCCTTATTAAGTTAAAGTAAAAATAAAGTAGAAAGGGCGCTAAGTAATAGCTTTGTTATAGCGTTTTTACGCTATATTAATAATATACTATCTTTACTTTTTTAATTGTTTTTCGGCTTATTTAACTAATAGTAGTTAAGTAGCTAAAAGGAGTAAGTAAATAGCTTTATTAAAGGTCTTTATTATTTATTTAGTTATACGTTTTATTTTATTAAAGCGATTAAAGTGCTTAGTTAAAACTAATAATAAGGTTTTTAACTCTTTTTTAAGTATATATCTAAGTGCTTTTTTAACTATTAAAAGTTATATTACTAAGAAATATCTGTTTTATAGTAAGATATATTATAAGAGATTTAATTATTTAGGCCTTATCTTATATTATTATCCTACTTACTTTTTACGCCGTTTTTAATTTACCGCTAAGTTCTTAAATCTACTTATTAGCTTTTTAGGCCGCTTATAAGCGAGATATTATATCCTACTTATTATTAATATTATTACTATCCCTTGCTTTTTATCGCCAGACTTTTAAACTTATTATCTTTTTTATATAGTATTACTATCTACGCCTTTTTACTAATTAATACGCGTTTTGCTACTTAGATAATATTAAGGTAAAGCTAAGTTGTTTTACTAATTATAATAAGTATAGTTAATACTAAGGTATTTCACGTCTATATTCCTACTTAAAAGTAAGTATTAAGGTTTTAAATAGCTTTAATACTTATTTCCTTACTTTTAAGGTTTTAAACGTTTTTAACAGTTTTAAAAAACATTATTATAAAAACAGCATTAAAAGTAAGAATATAAAGCGTATAATTAGTATAGCTAATAAAGCGGACGTTAAAACCTAAGAACTTTATCGCTTATAATAAAGTTAAGTCGCGTTTAAACTTTTTACAAGCTTATAAGTAAAACTTAGCGTAGTTTATATCTTAGTAAAAACTTCTTATTATTATAATCTTATTGCTAGAATATAGTCCTGCGAAGCTAGGCCTATTAAGGATTAAATTAGTTACTATTAGCAGCTCTTATAAAATTAAGCGGCGGAATATATTATTAAGCTAGTTATTACTATCTCTTTTAATTAAGAAGAGACAGTAAATAAACTATAATAAAGCGCTTATATACCTTTATATTGCCGGGCTTAGTATAGCAGCCGGTTAAAAGGGAAAAAGTATATACTAAGTAAAACTAAAAAAGTCTTTAAAGCTTATAGCGGCTATAAGCTAAAAAGTATATTTTATAGTATAAGCTAAACTATATATAAAATAAGATAAGGCTTTTATTTTAATAGTTTAAAATGCTATTATAAACCCGGCTATAAACTAATTAAGCTAAGCTTTAAATATATAGTTTAAAATAGCATAGATATCATTTTAGTTATTTAGCTAAAGTACGTTTTTACTATCTATAGTAGCTATAATAAATCTTAAGACTATAGCGAGGTTAGTTAGCTAAAAGGTATTAAGTATTAGCTAGTTATTCCACTAATAAAAATTTCTAGCTATACTTTAAAAAATATATAAGCGGTAAGGGCTCTTAATTATAATAGCTAGGTAAGAGGTATAGTTAAGTTACTATAAAAACGGCTATTTAAACTACGCGGTAATAAAAAGCTAGGGGGTAAGTCCTTAAGGTTTAGTATTTAAAAAGGGTAGTATAAGCCGTCTTTTATAGTATTATAATTTAAGTTAAGTTTATCGGCTTAAGCAAGGCTATAAAAAGCAGCGTAGGTTTATATAAAAGCTTAAACCTTAAGATTTTAGCTTTTATTAAAAGACTTAAAGCTATAAAGTATAGCCGTCTTATTTTTATAAAGCTTAAGCGCTTTTTTATATTCTTTATATTAAAAGCGTAAAAGCTTATATAAAAGTAAGCTAAAAAGGTAGTTATAAAATAGTTAGTTTTAATTATAAGAGATATTAAACGGTAAAAAGACTTAAAATAAGAGTATAAAGATTATTATATCTATTCTTTAATATAGTAGTAAATACGCTAAAACTAAATAGTAGTAGTAGTAGTTATAATAGTAATAGTAGTAGTAGTAGTAGTAGTAGTAGCACGAGCCTCTTTAAGGCTTCCCTTAATTTTAGCCTCCTCGAGGCTTCCCTTAATTCTTTAGCTACGTATAGACTAAAGGCTATTTTACCTTTTAGTATACAGACCTTTTATAGACCTCCTTTTTAACAAAAACTATTTATTATTTGTTGTTATTTATTAGACTATATATTATTGCCCTGCTTATTCTAAATCACTCTTTATTATATATAGGCTATTAAAGAGCTACTAAAATCACAAAATAAGAGCTTTACTACTTAGTTACTTATTCCTACCTTTTATCTACAAGCTTAATTCTCTTTATATAAATTGCTTTCTTATTAAATGCTTTAAACAGGCCTTCTTTACGTTTAAGAGTTATAAGCCCGGATCTTTATTACTTCGTATAAGTGAAATTAGTTATTGCGGCACCTTTATCTTTTTACACCCCTACTAGTCGATTACGCCCTTTAAGAGTAAAACGCTCTCCTTACGGAAAATTACTTATAGAAGCACCTTATTTACGCCGCCTTATTTTTCCCCTTTACTAAAATAATAGAATTTATAAGCTCTTTAAAGGGAACCGCCTTAAACGGCCCTTTTTACTAAGAACGTTAGATTTTAACGATCTAGAAATACACTGCTTCTTACGGGATTTAAGATTAAATTAATCCCTTAGTTACTTTAAAAGAGCCCTTTTTACGGCTTCCCGAGGAACCCTTAATATCTTAAGTAAATTCTTAAGCAGAGAAAATTAGTAACCTTTCTATCGATAATTTAAAAACCTATAGGTTCCTTTACTTAAGGTATCGAACTAATTTTTAGAGCTATAAAGACTAATAAAAGGCCCTTTTTACTTTATAGTAATATATTATAAAAAACATTGGAAATTACTATTTTATAATCGTAGATATTTACGACGTTCTTACTAAGCTTTCTTTACTATAAAGACGGGTATAGCCCTCTTTATAGAATAAAGAAAAAGAAGTCCTTATAAACTTTTAGAGGATTTTATCTTTACCGGATCGAACTAACCTAGCTACCTAGATTATAAATTAGTAAAAGGCCCTTATAGATATAAAAAGAACGTAGCTTCCGGATGCATAAGGCTTACGCCTTATATAAAGCTTTTTAAAAGCTATTTTTAGCTTAATAGCTCCTTTACTAACTATTAAATTTACCGAATAGACAACGAAGCGAGATAGTATAAAAACGGGTAGTAAGGGACCTTTTTAAACGGCATCGAAATTTTAGAGATTTTAAAAAGGCAAAAAGTACGAAATTAATAAAGAAATTAAAACCCACCTCTTTTACTACTTTTTTAGGCCACTCTTTAAAAGACCTTTCTTCTTTTTCGGCCCCTTTATTGCCTTTTTGCCTTTATAAGAAATAGTATTCTTACGTAGACTGTTTTTATTATCACGAAAAAATACGACTAAACGGCTAGAAACCGAGCAAGGAAATCTAAAAAACAATCGACGAATTCCTTATTATCCTTCGTAATAAAGCCTCGGTCGAAAATGCCTTTCGTAAGGCTAAGAAATATAAATCCGCAAATCTTTAATTAGATTCTAAATCCTTAGAAAACCCGGATTAAATAGATATATTCGTAAAGGCCGTAGCCGTAGCTAAAACGGCCCCTCTTACTATATTATAAGTAGCCGCATAGATATACCTATTAAAAAACCTATTTATCCTTAATTAGCAATTAGATAGGCATATTTATAACGCTTAAGACCGCTTCTTAAATTATATACTAACACAAGCCTTAGCTTTAGTAGGCTTTAAAGAGTCTTAAATCCCTAGTTACGGCACCCCCTTTATGCGAATTTCTACTGGATTAATTTTGTTAAATAACGTTACCTTTATACTAACTATTTATATAAGCGTTGCTTTTTTACTAAAAATATAATAAGTAAAAATCCACGAAAATTCTTAAATAGGTAGTATTATTACTACTACTAAGGAAGTTTGCAAAACGTGGCTATTATATAATTAATACGTTATTAAATATAACGAAATTAAAGCAGCTTCTTTTTTTACCTTAATTCTTTTTTCGTCTTCTTTTTCTTCTTTTTTCTTAACGGAAGAAAAGAAAGAACTTACTATAACTACGTCTTCCTCTTCTTTTTAGCTTTAGTATAAGAGGCTAAGGCACCTTAACTAGTAGGCGTTGCAAAAGACCTTTTTTAGTAAGGGTATATTTATTCCTACGTCTTTTACTATCCCTAACTACGAGCTTTATAGGCCCGGGAAAGCAAAGAGAAGAATATTATAAGTGTAAGTAGCTATAAAAGCTACGAGGCCTTTTTATTAGATTTTTTACGACCTCTTTTCGTTACCGGATTCTTATAATAAAAAGAAGGTTGCTTTTTTTATTAAGGACGATTTTATAAACTTAATTTTCTTTTTCGCCCTTCCGAATTCAATATTAAAGGAGCTTCTTAACTGCCTTACTAGCTTTAAAAGCTTTATACGGAGGTGATTAAACCTTACTATTTGCTAAATTTATAGGGATAATAATAAAGCCCTATAGAAAGAATACTAGGAATTTATTACGGAATAAAGGATTATTAACGAACCTTCTACCCCTTATATACTAGCTTAAAACGGCTTTATAAAGCGTGTTAAGGGGGTAATTTCCTTAAAGGCCCGTATAATGCGAATTTCCTTAAATTTACCTATTACCTTTTAACCGGAAATCTTAAAAACGGCTACTTTCCTTTATAATAAGACGTCTTAAAGGACTCCTTAAGGTCTTTAGACTTTTATTACTAAGAAACTAGTACGTTAGCTTAAAGAGAATAGTAAGGGAACTCCCCCTCTGTCCCCTGAATTTTTAGCTACTTATATACCTGGCTATAAAGCTTACCTTTTAATAATAAAAGCTCTTAAAAATACCGTAAAAAGAAACCTTAAGCTTAAGGAATAAATAAAAGTCGGCTTGTTAGTCGGCTACGACTTTACTAATTTCTATCGAATTTTTATCCTTTCTCGATAAGAGGTTTAGAGGGTATAAGACGTTACTTTTTATAAGCAGTCTTTTTTTATAAAGATAGTACCTACGCAGGACCCCGTATTAATTAAGGAATATATATTCTAACTATATATTATAAATTATAATAATACTATATACGACGATTTTTAAAGTACCGAAATTTAATTGTAAGATACGATAGAAACGACGAAGTTAAATCCTTATATTAATACGTAGCTTTTAACTCTTAGTTTATCGCTAGAACCTAATTTCAAAAATACGCGAAATATACTATTAAAGAGCCTTAAAGAGGCGCTTTTTAATAATGTTCTTTTCACGAAAACATATTACGTAATATCTTTTAAATCGAGCTTCTTAGCCGCCCGGCTTTTAGTATTAAT
Source organism: Ophiocordyceps robertsii (assembly GCA_027405785.1). Lineage (NCBI taxonomy): Eukaryota > Fungi > Ascomycota > Sordariomycetes > Hypocreales > Ophiocordycipitaceae > Ophiocordyceps > Ophiocordyceps robertsii. Next base: position 17,737 of record JAPEBW010001358.1, on the reverse strand, counting down.
TTTAACGGTCTAACTAGTATTCTTATAGCAAAAGATATACTAGAAAATACATAAGATTTATAGGAGCCTACTAAGCCCTTTTAAGCTTTTTAATTTATAAGGAACTATACTGCTTTTACCGCTTCTTTACCGCCCTTTTCTTTATAGCTTTTATAAGATATATTTAACGCTTCTTTTTATGCTTTTTAAAAAAGGAAGTAAATAGTAAAAATTTACTACCCCTCCCTTAATTTTAGTCGGACTTAAAAACGCAACGATTTAATAAAGAATTTAAAGAAGCCGCAAAAGTAAAGTAAAAGTCCTTATTTAAAAGGAAGATCTTTCTTTAATTATATACCTTAAATTTTAGTAACTACTTAACCCTAACTTTTAGCTTAGACTTTTACTTATAAACTTAATAAGCATAGATTTCTACGAAAATTTAAGGCCTGCCTTTACGTATACGGAGACTTATAGCCTTATAATAATAAAGAAACTTATATAGCTACTTTAGCAGTAAAAGGTTTTTATATTCTTATAGCTATAATAGCAAAATTTAACCTTAAGACCCGATCTCTTAACGTAATTAACGTATTTACTAATATAGACCTTAATAAGGATATCTATATCTATTTTCCGGATAGATTTAAAATACTTAGATACGTATTATAGCTAGTAAAAGCCCTCTAAAGACTTTAACGTTTACCCCTTTTTTAGTAAAAAGAGCTTTCTTCGACCTTTATTTCCTTATAGCTTTATTAGTGCCTTAAGGAGTCTTATATTTTTACGGTTAATTCTTTACCCACCTTCTTTTATATTAACAATATTATTATTATATTTTAAAAGGAAGATAAAAAAAAAGCTAAAAACCTTATATCTTGTCTTAAAAAAACGTATCTCCTTATAAATAATAAGACGCTTACTTTCTTCCTAGGACTATATATTATTTAATATTAGTAGCTTTAAAAACTATATATTAGCTAGTTTACTAATATTAATAAAATATATAATATATATAACCTTAACCCCTTTATTTTAAAAGAGTCCCCTTTTCCTATTCTTAAGACCTTTAAGAAGAATATAGCTATTATATTTAACGAAGAAATCTACTACTACTAATTCTTTATAAGATCTATTAATATTTTAGCAATTTCTATAGGACTAAATATTTTTAAAGCCTTAAATACCCTTGCGGAGTTTATATAAAATCCCTTTTAGTAATATATATAGCTAGTAAAGTCCCTTATTTCCTACCTATAATCCTTATGCTATTTTAGCATTAAGGGTTTTGATATAAAAGACCCGGAGCTACTTACTTATACGGATATAGCTTTCTCTTAAATGTAAAGAAGGCCTGTTCGGGGCATTTAGTAAGAGAGCAATTTGTATAAAGAGAATTAGCTTATAGATAAAAGGTAAGAAGAAGTAACTAGGTAGTAAAGCTCTTGTTGTATTATTTTAGTAGCTATTTAATAGCCTATATAAATAAAGAGTAATTTAAAATAAGCAGGGTAATAATAAATAGTTTAATAAATAACAACGAATAATAAATAGTCCTTATTAAAAAGGAGGTTTATAAAAGGTCTATATACTAAAAGGTATAAAAACCTTTAGTCTATACGTAGCTAAAAAATCAAGGGTGGCCTCGGGGAGGCTGAAAATAAAGGAAGCCTTAAGGAGGCTCGTGCTACTACTACTATTTAATAACAGCGTATTTACTGCTATATTAAGAAATAGAAATAATATACCCCCTTAAGTTAAGCCTTATTAAAAAAAGGGGAAGACTTAAATAGCTCGAATAGCTATTATAAGTTAGAGTCTATAAAAGACGAGGGGTAAAGGTCTATAATATCTATAAAACGAAGCTGCTTTCGAAATTTAAGGAAGCGTTATTTTTATAGTAATTTAGTAAGACCGTTTGCGACTTATTAATTTAAAGAGATAAAGTCGATAGAAAATATATTCTAAAGAATTTTTGCTTAGCTTAGTAATTATAGATTTTAACGTGCTTTAAGGCCGTTTTAATCTTTAGGATTTCCGAGGTAACAAGGCTTTTAGTCTATTTACTATTATAGAAAATCGTAGGGATTCGAATATCTAGTTTAAGAGAGATACTAAAAAAGAAGCATAAAATTAAGATAAGTTCTTTTACCGTATTTAAAAGAGCTAAAAGCTCTATTTTTATAGAAAAGATAGTAACCGTATATTATTTCTTAGTAAAATAAGCAATAAGTCCGTTAAAAAGGCTTATAATATAGCCCTAACTAGATTTTTCAGTTTTAAGGTTGTTTATAAAAGCTATATCCGTATAAGTAAGTAGCTCCGGGTCTTCGGTATCGGAATACTTAATGCTAAAATAGTATAAGGATAAAGGTAGGAAATAAAAGACTTTACTAGCTACTTATATTACCGGGAGGGATTTTATATAAATTCCGCGAAGGTGTTTAAGGCTTTAAAGATATCCGGTCTTATAGAAATTGCTAAAAGAATTAATAAATCCTATAAGAGATTAGTAGTAGTAGATTTCTTTATTAAATATAGTAGCTATACTGTTCTTTTAGGTCTTAAAAAGAGGAAAAGAGGACTCTTTCGAAATAAAAGGGTCGAGGTTATATATATTACGTATTTTATTAATATAAGTAAACTAAGTAATATATAGCTTTTAAAGCTACTAGTTTTAAATAATATGTAGTCTTAAGAAGAAAGTAAGGGTGCTATTATTAATAAGGGAATATATTTTTTTAAGATAAGATATAAAGTCTTTAGCTTCCTTTTAATCTTTTTTTAAAATTATAATAATAATATCGTTAACGTAAAAAAAGGTAAGTATAGAATTCGCTATAAAGATATAAGGCTCCTTAAGGCATTATCGAAGCTAGAAGGAAATAAAGGTTAAAGAAAGCTCCTTTTACTAAAAAAAGGTACTTGTTAAAGTTTATAAAGGGCTTTTACTAGCCGTAATACGTATCCGGGTATTTTAAATCTCTTTAGAAAATAAATATAAATCTTTTTATTAAGATTTATATTAATAAATACGTTACTTATATTAAAAGATTAGGTCTTAAGATCCAATTTTACTACTATAGCTATAATAATACAATAATTCCTTACTATTAAAGTAGCTATATAAGTTTCTTTATTATTATAAGGCTATAAGTCTCCGTATATATAAAGGCGGGCCTTGAATTTTTATAAATATCTATAGTTATAAAATTTATAAGTAAAATTCTAAGCTTAAAGTAAGGGTTAAGTAGTTACTAAACTTTAAGGCGTATAATTAAAGAAAAAGGTCTTTTTTTAAAAAAAGAATTTTTACTTTACTTCTCTAGCTTCTTCGAATTCTTTATAGAATCGGTACGTTACTAAGTCCGATTAAAATTAAGAGAGGAGCGGTAAATATTTACTATATATCTTCTTTTTCTAAAAAGCGTAAAAGGAAGCGTTAAATATAGCTTATAGAAGCTATAAGGAAGAGGGCGGTAAAAAAGCAGTAAAAGCAGTATAGTTCCTTATAAATCGGGAAGTTTAAGGGGGTTTAAAGGCGAAATTCGGATCTTAAGGAATTTCTATTATTTCCCCTTAGTCTTATAGTATATCTTCCGCTATAAGACTATGAATTATGCCGTCGAAATTAACACTTTAAGACGGGCGGCTTAAAAGCTCGATTTAAAAGATATTAGGTAATGTGTTTTCGTCGAGAAAATTATTATTATAAAAGCGCTTCTTTAGGGCCCTTTAATAGTGTATTCTAAGTATTTAAAGTATAAAGTTCCGGCGAGTAATTAAGAGTTAGAAGCTACGTGTTAATAAAGGGTTTCGACTTCGTTGTTTTTATTGCGTTTTATAATTAAATTTCGGTACTTTAAAAATCGTTGTATATAACATTATTATAATCTATAAAATAGAGTTAGAATATATGTTCCTTTATTAATAAGGGGTCTTGCGTAGGTACCGTCTTTATAAAAAAAGACTACTTATTAAAAGTAACGTCTTATACCCTTTAAACCTCTTATTAAAAAAGGATAAAGTTTTAATAAATTTTAATAAAGTCGTAGCTAACTAAGAAGCCGACTTTTACGTGTTCCTTAAGCTTAAAGTCTCTTTTTATAGTGTTTTTAAGAGCTTTTCTTATTAAAGAGTAAGCTTTATAGCCGTATATATAAATAGTAGAAAATTTATAAAATAAGAGCTTTACTACTTAGTTACTTATTCTTACTTTTTATTTATAAGTTAATTCTCTTTATATAAATTGCTCTTTTACTAAATGCCTTTAATAAGCCTTCTTTATATATAATAATTATAAGCTTAAAAGGGAAAAGCGCTAAGCCCGTACTTATAACTTTTATTATCGCACCTTTATTTAAGACCTATGCTTGCTTAAACTTAGTAGCTAATTAATTAAACGTTAAAGTCTACCTAACTACTAAGCTAAGGGGCGAGTCTTACTACTACTACTACTTTATAAAGCACGTTAAGGTTAGCTAAGGGGTCGTTTATATCTTCGTCTTAGCGTCGCAAAGCTAAAGATAAGGGGGTATATTAAACTTACTATATATATAAATTACAAGGCACTAGCTTAAGTATTACCTTACTTTTGCCAGTATATAACATAGTTAATCGGTATAATACTTTCGTAAACAACCTTAAGACTTAAAAATCTAGTTAAGGATACGTTATAAGCCTTTTTAGCGGACTTATCCCTTAGTTTACTTAAAAGCAATATATAGTTACTACCTTTTTTACGGAAGTAGAGCTTTTAGCCCTCTTAAATATAGTAAAAGAACTTATCTTAATTTTACGCCTTTTTAGTATCTTCTTTAAACTAGATATTCGAATTCTTACGATCTTCTATAATAATAAACAGACTATACGCCTCGCTACCTTAAATATCCTAAAGATTAAAACGGTCTTAAAGCACGTTAAAATCTATAACTACTAAGCTAAGTAAGAATTCCTTTAAAATATATTTACTATCGATTTTATCCCCTTAAATTAATAAGTTGTAGGCGGTCTTACTAAATTACTACTAAAATAACGCTTCTTTTATTTTCGAAAGCAGCTTCGTCTTCTTAATATTACAGACCTTTACCCCTTTTCTTTTATAGACTTTAACTTAAAATAGCTATTTAAGCTATTTAAGTCTTCCCCTTTTAATAAGGCTTAGCTAAAAGGGGTATATTATATCTATTCCTCGATATAGCAGTAAATACGCTATAACTAAATAGTAGTAGTAGTAGTAGTAGTAGCGGCAGTAGTAGTAGTAGTAGCATAAGCCTCCTTAAAGCTTCTTTTAATTTTAGCCTCCTTAAGGCTTCCCTTAATCTTTTAGCTATATATAGACTAAAAGCTATTTTACCCTTTAGTATACAGACCTTTTATAAACCTCCTCTTTAATAAGGACTATTTTTTATTCGTTGTTATTTATTAGACTATTTATTATTGCCTTGCTTATTCTAAATCACTCCTTATTATATATAAGCTATTAAATAGCTACTAAAATAATAAAACAAGAGCTTTACTACTTAGTTACTTATTTTTATCTTTTATCTACGAGCTTAATTCTCTTTATATAAATTGCTCTTTTACTAAATGCCTTAAATAGGCCTCCTCTACGTTAAAGAAAGATTATAAACTTAAAGCAAAAGAGGCTATTTATATAGGAGTAAGTAAAGTATAGCCGGCTAAGGCCGGCGGTTAAAAGAAGTATAATTATAAAAAGAATTTAAATAAGTATACTATAAAGCTAAAAAAAAGCGTTATTACTTAAGGTAAATAGCGGCGTATTATTATTAAAATAACTAATTACCTTAAGCGCGGCGAGTTATAGTTTTTTATAACTTATAGTAGCTTTTAGGTCTTATACTTAAGCTTAACCGCTTAATTCTCTTAGTTAAAGAGTTTTATATTAAGTTATAAAGGCCGCGTATTATATTTTTATTTAAACTAGTTAAGTAGCTATCTTCTTTTATACTTTTTTAAAGGCCTTTATAATTTTTAGTAAAAAGACCGCTTTTTTATCTCTTTACTATTTATAGCTACTTTACTAGCCTTTTAAAGCTACGAAAAATTTCTTTAATAGCTTTCCACTACTTATTTTTATAATACGACTTTATAAAATTCTTTTAACTTCTTACTTATTTAAGTAAAGTATCTTTTTATCTTAAACTAGCCTTAAGCATATAGTTAACTTATTTATAAAGCGTAGTTATACTATTAAAACAACCGGATAGATATTAAGGGACCTTTTTATATTTATCTTATATATAAGCTATCTTATTTTAGCGGTAACTTTAAACGGCTTAGTATATCTTCTTTAAAGTTTTGCTAGTTTACTATCTATAATATAGTTACTTTTATTAAAGTATAGCTAAACTTAATCGCTAGGCTTGAATTTTAATAGGTAGTATTTCTTATTATATTAATCTTTTTAGCGGCTTAAGCATAAATAATAGCTAATCTAGCTTCTTTTTATAAGATCTCTTAGTTTAATAAGTATAAGTAGTCGCTTAAAAACCGGAGCTAATTATTTATTTTTATTTTTATAATAAGCTCGCTTAAAGCTATATAAATTACTAAGAAAAGGAATTACTAAAGCTAAACTATAAAGCTATTAGTATATTAGTTTAATATAAGTCCGGAAAATTAGCGGTAAAAGATTATAGCGTGATTGTTATAGTTTAGTTTCGCTTTTTAATAGGCCGTTAATTAAAAAGAACTAGCGGTAAATATAAAAAGCTTTAATTTAAAGGCTTACTATAAAGACTACGAAAACGTTAAAATAAACTTTGCGTTTTAATTAAAGATTATCCCCTTTAAAATCCTTAACTTAGCGTGGAGTAGCTTATTATATAACGCCTATACTTAATTTTCTATTATAAACTAGTTATTATTTAAGATAAAGAAATATATCTTTAAGAGTTTATTAGTTATAATTAACAAATTATTAAAAAGGTTCTTTATAAAATCTTTTTATAGGAATTATTTAGCTTAGACTATTAAGAGCTTAGTAATAAAGTTTATTGCTATTTTATAGTATAAGATTACTAAGCTTTAAATTAAGATAAGCTACTTTAATGTTTTCCTTTAATTAGTTTAATTATAGTAGTAAGCGTTATAGCTATAAATAACTTTATTTATATATTTACTAAGCTATAGAATTAAGAAGCTTTTAAATAAATCTTACTATATATATATATAATTAGTATAAAAATATCTTAAGAAAGCGTTTTTAATAATTTCTTAGGTATAAGCCTAAAGGATATATAGTCTTTAGCGTTTATTGCTCTTTATAAAGCATAGTAGTTCTTATAATTAAGAGAAGAAAACTTTAAAGATATTATCTTTATTGCAAAGCTATGCGATAATCCTTATTTCCTAAATATCCTCCGCGTATTTATAAAATCTTTTTTAGCAAAGCGGTAATTTAATTAAAGCTTTCGCATAAAGAAATAAATTGTTTATCGTCTTATTTTCCAAAATACGTTTTTATTCCTCTTCTTAGTTTAAGAATCCCGGCTTATTATTTTCATATAATAAATTTAAAAAAGCGTTTAATATAATATTCTTAACGCTTAAAATAGGATATACTTAAAGCGGGAATTAGCTTAAGTATTTAAAAGCAAGGACTAGCTTATTATTAGATTTTATACTAATAGAAAAATAAGGACTTTTAGTATATAATTTTATATGTACTTATATAATTAAGAAAATAACTACTTATTATATCTTTATAAATAGTATTATAGTGCGTAGCTTATAAACTACTTATACTAAGCTAGCTACCTTAAGTTTTATAAGCTAATATTAAGGTTCTTTACCTTAAAAGCGCGGCTTAATTAAAGAATAAGCTAAACCTTAGTCCGTGCTATTCAGGCCTTTTTATCTTATTTTATACCTTTTTTTTAAGTTAAAAGCTATAGCTACTACTTTATATTCTTAGGATATCCTAATTTAGATAAATAGTTATTAAGCGGGGTTAACGTTGTTAATTATTTAAAGCTTAGTAAGCTTTTTAGTTAACGTTATAAAGGCTTTTTTCCTTTTTAAATTAAGCTAAAAAGCGGCTTTTACAGTATATTCTATTTATTTTTAGCCCTTTAATAAGACTTTATTTTCCTATTTAACTTAAAGTAGCTCCGTTTTTATTTTTATAAGATATTAACTTCCTTAATAAAATATAAGACTATATAGCGTAGCTACTTAGTAAAGCTCATTTATTTCTTAAGCTATTAAAGGTCCTTTTAAAATATAATATTTTTAAAGGCTTATATATATTTATTTTTATTTATTAAGCCGATAGCGTTAACTTTAAATCTAAGTAGTTATATAAATAGAAATACTAAGAAGAATCTTCGTCCGGATAAAGTAATATTATAGTTATAAAAATCGTAGAATACTACCTTAAAGTATTAAAAGTATTTTTTAGCTATATTAAAGTAAATAATAGTATTATTAATATAAGCCGCTATATATTCTAAGTATTTATAAAAAGTATTATTAATAAATTTTAAAACGTATACTAAAGTGTTCTTAAACCTTATAAGTATTACTAATAATCTTTTTAGCCCGCGATAGCTTATAATTAAAAATCTTTCTTAGTAGTTTTAATAAACTAAGCATTAATAGAAAAACGACTATATATTTACCGCGCTATTAAACTTCTTCTTTTAAAGGCGCTTAATTATATCGTTTTAAAGCGGTATTAAGTAAGCGTTTAAAGTAATAATAGCGTTAATCCCTTATAAATCTACAACTACTTATTTCTTTTTCTTTCTATTTACTATCTTTTATATTATAAATAACGGCGCTGCTAAAAAGGTTAGCTTATAAACCTATTTTAATTGTCTTTATTTAGTTAGCTAGCAATATATTATATTTACTAATTTCTTTTCTTTATTGCTTAATAGATAAAATCTTAATACGACTTATTAATATTATTATCTTTTTATTAAGGGAATATATATATATATTCGGAATAATATATATATAGTACTCTCTTATTCGTTTAAAGGCGGAGGAATAATTAAAATATGTCTTAAACCTTTAAAGCGTATGTTAAGTCCTTAGCTTAGATTTAAACGCTTTTATTAGTAGTAAGTTTAAGTAGATTCTTAGTTCGGCTAATTTTAAGCTTATAGTTTACTATAAAATCTTTTTATAGGGAGTCTTTAAAGGGGCTTATCTTTTCTAGGTTTTTTATAAAAACTTCCGCTAAAGAATAGTAATATTATCCTCCTTATTTAGCTAAAATTATTTATTAAAGTTTATAATTATCTTTACCTTTTAGCTTTATTTAAGTATTAATAGTTCTTTAAAGCGGTTTATTGCTATAAAGCCTTTATAATCTTATATTATTATTTAAGCGAGCTTAAAGTTATTAAGAAAAAATATTATATTACGTTTTAATAAAAATACTTAGACTTATTTAAGTAAGGCGTAGCTAAGGGTAGCTAAAACTATAATAATAGTTAAGTAAATTTCCTATTTATATATCGCTAGCTTTAGCTAAACTATTTTAACTTTAGCTTGAATTTCTTTATAAGCTTATATTTATAAAACTAAAGTAAAGTTAATAAAGTTCCTTTAGTTAAAAAAAGAAAATTCTTAGCTTAGTAATATATTAACTGCTAAGCGTTTTACTATTTAAGTATTAATCTATACCCTTATAATTTTAAGGCTACTATTTACCTTACTTAGTATATATATAGTAAATTCTACTTATTTAATAGTAGCTATTCGTCTTACTTTTTAAATAAAGATTTATTAAAAGGAGTTTATAGTTATGTTTTAAAAGGTTTTTTTAAGGTTGGCTTAAATAAAGCTTTAGTTTACTTTAGTATTAATATAAGCTTTAATACTTATTAATAGCTTATTAAAGCTTAACGGATAAATATTAAGAGAAGCATTAATTATTTAAATACTTTAAAGCTTTTAGATAACTACTTATTATATTAAGCTATATCTTTATATAGCTACGTCTTAGCTAAGGGTAAAAGGGTATTTATCTTAAATATATTAGTAAAGCTTATTTTTAAGAGGAATACTTCGCTATAAAACCTATATACTTCATTAGCCTTTTAAACTAAGTTTATTATAGTATAGATTATAGTCTCTATTAAGCCTTTATTTATATTTATTTAGGCTCTTTTTATATTATAATCTTCGTCTTTTAAGTAATTATTAATCTTAGCTATAGTATTTCTCTTAGTTATAAGGTACGCTTAATTTAGCGTTAGTATTAAAAGGCGTATCATTTTTTAGGTTTTTTCTTTTTTAAGTTAAAAAACCTTAGCTTATATTCTTAGTTATTTAATTAGGTTTTTTCTTTGACTTCGTAAACGCTATATAAGCTATAGTATATCCGCTTAAGCTAGGCGGTTTATAAATATAATTTTAGATTTAGCAAGCTTTCGATAAATAGTTAAAGTATCTTTTACTATCTTTTAAGTATATATAAAGTATAGCTAGTAAAGCCTCGTCTTTTTATAAGCTAAACTTATTTTTTCCACGCTAATAAGTGCTTTTAAGACCTTGAAGTATATTTAACTTATAGTTAAAAAGGAATTTCTTTTTATTTACTAATTAATCTATTAATATATTTATTCCTTATTAAATAATATAAGATTTTTATAAATAAATGTTTAGCTTTTAGTAGATTACTATAATTAAGTAGTTTAGCTTATAAAGCATAGCTTTAGCTTTATATTATAAGCGTAATATTTAAAACTTAAAGTCGGATCTTATAGCTATATCTTTAATAGGAAAGTACTCTTTATTAAGTGCTTATATTACTATATTTATATAGATTTTAAACTGCTTTTATAAAGTAAAGATTTATTAGCTTAGGTTTTAATTAAGCTTACTAAGCTCTTTTTATTATTGTTTTAAAAGGTTTTTATAATACTATTCCGTTATATTTTCTTAAAAAGCTAAAGGCAACTAAATAGCTAATTTATCTATATAATCCGTACTTTTATTAGCGTTTTACTAAATAAAGTTAATAAAATGGCCTACTCCTTAAAATATACCAGCGTTATGATTTTCTTAGACTTTATTAAAAAACGCTTTTAGTAGTTTTATTAAGTTTAATCTTCTTAAATCCTCGGCTTATAGTAAAAGTTATCTTTAAGGCTTAGTTAACATATCTTTTTTCTTAGTACTTAAAAAAAACTAAGGAATTATTTATTTAATATTATTCTTATTTGTACTAAAAAGCTTAAGGCTATACTTAGTCTTTATATTTATACGTTAAGTATAAATAAGTTCGGCCTTTTAAAAGTATTGCTTATTATATCTTTATCGCTTATTATTAAAAGTCTTAGTTTTAATACTCTCGCTAAGTAATTAACTTTTTATTTTATACGCGTCTTAAAACCCGGTGCGCTATAAGGCCCCCGGAGTTAGTAGCTTATTTTAATTTATCGAGAGTCTTAAAAACTCCTTAATTAATATAGCTATAGCGGATAAGGCTAAATAGTAAGATTAAACTAAGAAACTATTAAGTTTTCTTTAAAGCGGATTTCCGGTTAAAGCCTATAAACTAAACTTAATTAATAATATATAATAAAAATATCCGCTAAGCTTATTATCTTAAGAGAAAAGTAGCTTTATTATAGGTTTTATTAAAAGGGTTTTAAAAAGGCGGGGACTTAAAGAGTCTTTAGGTTAGCTTATTTTTGCTTTTTCTATTTAAAGGATAATTTCTTTATCTAAGTAGTCCTAAATTTAGTTTATTTAATTAAATAAGTTTTATTATTTTATTATTTTATTTTTTTTAAGTATTTTAAAAGTAAATTTCATTTTTAAAAAATAATAGTTTTAGCTTAGCTAAGTAAGCCTTATTTTATATCCTATTTAGCATTATAAGCTAGCGCGGTATAATACCTTAAAAAAAAGTAAAGGAAATTATTTAACTAATATACTTAGTAAGCCGCGGCCTTTTTTACTTTTATAGCTTATTTATCTTAAAGCTTTATTATAAGCATATTAAGAAAAAAGGACTTATTATTAAGATTAAACTTAAAAGCTAATAAGAGTTTTTTACTAAAGAAAATATAATTTAATATTTAACTTTTTATAGGATAAGCGCTTTATTATATAATATAATTACTTTAAGCTTAGCGGATATTTTTAAGACTTCTATTTATAAAAGTAAGAATTACTACTATTTACGACACTTTATAGCGTAAAAATAAAGGTATAAGGCGTGGACTAATTACCGGTAGTTAAAGCTAATATTATAAACTATTTATTACTAGTTAAAGCTAGTACTAAAAACTAATTACCGCTAATTAAGCTAGTATAATAAACTAATTACTATACTTAGATATATATAAAGGTTTATAAATAGTAAAAAGCTAATTTCTTTAATATATATTTAGCTGCTTTATACTTAGTTCTTTTAGCTAATTTTTAAATTTTTAACAATATTATCTAGCTATTTATTATTAATAAATAAATAAACTATAAATATTCTTATATAATTATTAATAAAATAAGTATAAGCTTACTTAACAATACTAAAAACTATAACCGGAGAAATCCTTTAAATTTCCTTAGATATCTTATAAAAATCGTAGTAAAGTTTATTTTATATCTTTTTAAGTCTTTTCTTAGTTAAAAATAGGCTAAATAAAGTTAAGATATCCTGTGGAAATCCTAAAATATCCTTTATAAATACTAGCGGAGCCTATTTAGTAGTTTTTATAGTAGTATTTCTAGTTGGAAATATTATAAACTATAGTTAAAAAGCATCCTAAGTATTTATAGTTATATCTTAAAAACCTTAGTAAGGTCCGCTTAATAATATTTATTACGTCTTCTTAAGTAAGTCTTTATAGCATATGTTTTAAGCGTTCCCGCTATAAGGTTCTATAAGGGCTTTTTAAAAGCTAAGAAAAAAGTCTAAGCATAGCCGCCTAGATTTTATAATATTTATAAAGCTTTAATATACTATTATTTCTTTTAAGAGTAAACTATATAAATATATCTTTTTAATAATATATTTATTTATAATCTTTTTCTTTATCCTTTTTAAGGGCCGGGATATACTTAGTTAAGTAGCACGTGGCCGAATAATTGTTTATTTAAAGCTAAGAAGGGAAAGAGGAAATCTCTATTTAAGCTATATAGCTTCTTACTTTATATAGGTCGCGTAAGTAGCCCGTACTTAGGTTAAGTTTAAGTTAAGGTTAGGCTAAGTTTAGGTAAAGTCTTAAATAACTTCGGCTATACGTCGGCCTAACCTTAAGTTATTCGCTATAGTATAACTATAGCTCTTTTTATAGCATAGCCCGTAATAATACTTAAAGCTTAATAGATTTTATATACTATATTTAAAATATACTTACTTTATAAAAACGTTTAAATTGCTTTTAATAATTATATATATTTTAAGTATTTGTAAAACTATAACTAATACTAAATACTTTAAAAAGTATTTAAATAAAACTATATATTATATATATTTCTTAAAAGTTTTTTATAGCTTAATACTTTATAAATATAACTAAAAATATATTAAACTCTTTTTATACTTTATATAAGAAATAGATATATTCCTATATTTTTTATACCTTAAAAAGAATATTTATAAAATAGGAAAATATAAATCTAATAATATATACTTTTAAGTATAATGCTTAAATATATTATAAGTATATAATACTCTTATTCTTATATACGTAATTTTTAATAAATAAGTACTAGATTCTACTAAAAGCCTTATAAGCTTTATAAAATACTTTATAATAACTATACTAAAAAAACGCATTTTTTAAAAGTAAATATAGTATAAAGTCTTATAATAAATTTAATATAAACTTAATATAATATACTACTATAGATATAATATAAACTAAATATAATATTATACTATAAAATAAACTACTATTAAACATTACTATAAGTTAAACTTAATACTAAAGTATTATTAAAGATATAAAATATACTTTTAGCTTTTAGCTTTATATATATATATAGTAAATAATACTTTTATACTTATTAAATATATTTTAAAGTTTATATAAGAGCTTAATATAAAATCCTTATATAGTATAAAACTATAAATCCTTTATAGATATATATATACTTTTAGCTTTTAGATTTATATAATTATTATTTATAATAGTACAAGTATTTTTTTACTATTATAACGATACTATAAGACGTTAAATATTATTATACTACTATAACTTTATTAATCCTTTTTAATATAAAATAAGATAAATAAATGTATAATAAATTTCTAAAGACTATATCTTTTACTTACTATATATAAATAATATAATATTGTATTTTATATAATATAACTATAGACGTAAGAAAAATAAATAAGAAAGAACTATCTTTTTATAATATACTTTTTACTTATAATAAGAGCAAATATATTATTTAATAAATACTATATATAATTTACTTATAATTTAAAAATAAATGTATAATAATAATATATATTGTTATTATTAAGTTTATACTAAGGACTTAATTTAAGTTTTTAAAAATTCAATATTTATAAATAAGAGGGAAAAACTAAAGTGCTTAAAGTAAAACCTCCTCTTATTCGCGCTTAGTCCGCCTCGCATAAGGTCTTATAACTTTATATAAGGAAAAAGAGTGTTACGGAATTTAAACAGCTACGCTTAGACTTCTTACTTTACTTTTAAGGAAGCCTTATAAAACCCCGCGACGGGAACGCCCGGAGTATATACTACGAAGGCTCGCCTAAGGAGATACGACGAATATTATTAATCGGACCCCGCTAAGGTCTTTAAGATAATACTATAAAGGGTTAAGAGCCTACTTAACTATAGTTTACGATATCTTTAATTATAAGAGATACTATAAAACTATTAAGCGGATTCCGCCGGTATCTTTAAGGGATTTTTAAGGATTTCCGCGGGATATCTTAATTATAGTTCGACCCGTTTTTAACTATAAAAGCACCTTAAAAGATATAGGATAAACCTTACCGCGATTTTTAAAGGATATCTAAGGATATTTAAGGGATTTCCTTAATTATAGTTTATAGTATTTTTAACTAAGCTTATACTTAGTTTATTAAGCGATTTTATAAAGATATCTACGGTTTATTCTACGTACTATAGATAGTATAGTTAAAGATCCTAAAAATTAGCTTAAAGAACTAAGTATAAAGTAGCTAGCTATGCTTTTAAGAATAAATAAGCTTTTTACTATTTTTAAACCCTTATATATAATTATATATAGTAATTAGTCTGTTATACTAGCCCGACTAGCGGTAATTAGTTTATAGTACTAGCCTTAATTAGCGGTAATTAGTTTATAGTACTAGCTTTAACTAGCGGTAATTAGTCCGCGCTTTATCCCCTTATCCTTACGCTATAAGGCGTAGTAGCTATTATATTATACTTAGCGCGGTAGCTAAGAGCTAGTTATACTAGCTTATGTCTCTTTTATATATTTTAATAAAGGACCTTTAATTTTATATATAAAGGGTTAAGGTAAAGTTCGTTATTTAAGATAAGGTAATAGCTTAAGTTAGGAGCGACGCGCTTTATTGCTTTATATATCGTTTAATATTACTTAGGTTAGTGCTTACTACTTATACCTTAGCTAGCGGTGCTAATAGCGTCTACTTATCTTTTCTCGGCCGCTTAAAGCGTTTCCGCGCTTATAATAAAGTAGGCCCTTAGTCCTCTATAAAAGGAAGGGGGATTTAAAGGTCCGGCTAGCTATAAGTGCTAGCAAAGCGTTGCGGATAGTTTAAGTAGTAGTCCCTTACTTTATCCTAGGCTTTTACCGCTATAAAATAGGTGCGGGACTATGCTAAGTACTGCCCGCTATAAAATATATAGTTATAAAGGATTTCGCCCTTCTTTACGCAGTACTTATCCTCGCCGCTTATATAAGAGGTCCCCTTATAATAAGCATAGAGCTATATTAAAGTATAACGTTTAGCGATATATATATATTTATAGTAGTTATAGCACTAAGTAAGTTTAACCGACTTATTATATAGCTCGTATTAAAATATCTAGGCCTTTAAGAATAAGCCTATATTATATAGCTTATTAGCCTCCGCTAAGCTACCTATACTAATAATAAGGGTTATAGCTATCTTAATCTCGGTTTAAAAGCGTATTACTCGCGCTTATATAACTTTTACTTTATTAATATTAGCGATCTCCTTAATTAAGAGCGCTTTATCTATCTTAAAGACCCTTACTAAGATATTCTTTATAATTACTATATAGGCCCTATACGCTATCGCTACCTCCGGCTTAAAGACGCTCCTTACTTAGTCTTAGTTCTACTAATAAGGTTATGCCGCTATATTAAACATTATCGCGATATCCTTACTTAAAAGGCGTCTTACTACTATAGCGGAAGAGATATTAAGCGCTATATTAATTGCTTTAACTATATCCTTCGGCTCGCGGTTTAGGATATTTAGCGTTGCTCTTATCGAGACTACTACTAGCTCGCGTTTATACCGGGGCGGGACTAGCTTTATCTTCGTATTATACCTTACTAGCCTTTTAAAGCCCGCTACTACTATTACTTAAGTCCTTTTAAGTCTTTCCCTTAAGCTTTAAGCTTAGCCTTATCTTAGTTTTTTATATATAGCTTCCTTTATCGCGCTTTATATAGCCTTACGAAGCTTAAGGTTAGCCCGCACTACGGTCGGCGCGCTCTTAGCGCGCTCCTTAAAGCGGAGGAGGGTTTTAACTACTATCTATACTTAGTTAAACTACGCATACGGGACTATACCCGCGATTTTATTATAGGCCTTCCTTTTATTGGTATTGCGTATAGTCCGGCCGGGTTACGCGTTATCGTCTCGTCGGGGTATATTTAGCTCTTTATTTAGGTGCGTAAAGCTTAAGGGCGTTTCGTTACGCTAAGCGCTATAGTTAATGCCGGTGCGAGGCGGGATACCCCTTTGCCCCCGCGTCCCCTTACTACGCTATAATATCGTCTTAAGGGGGGTAACCGATACCGCTAAATTAATTCTTATTATTAGTAAGAGTTTTAAACGCGATACGTACCCGCTGCGGGCGAGTGTCTTATTCGCGGAGAAGTTTTTTTTTTCCCTTTAAAGCTATTAATTTATATTATTATTATTATATAAGTAGCGATAGCTTTAATATCTTAAGCTGCTGCTTTATCTTAGTCTTTAAAGGTATATAGGTTAAAGGAAGGGTTTAAATATTATTAAGATAATTAAGATAATTAAGATAATTAAGATAATTAAGATAATTAAAGTAAAGAGGTTAAAGTAGTAATTCGCAGCGCGTAAAGGCTATAACTTATAGAAAAGGGAGCTTTAAAAGATAATAATAGTGTTTAACTAGCTAAGAAGAAATATATATAAAGGGGTGCCCTTATATATATATAGCTAACCTTTATAAATAAGAGTTAAGGCTATGCTTAAGGCTCTTATAGTAAAATAAGTATAAGTCCTTAGCGTATATACTCCTTTTATTTATAATAGTAAGTACTAAATAAGTTAAGGTAAGCAAGGCTTTATAGTAAGTATTATAAATATAAGGAGTATATATACTAAGACCTTATACTTATTTTATTATAAGAGCCTTAAGCATAGCCTTAGCCCTTATTTATTAAGGTTAGCTATATATATATAAAGGCACCCTTTATATATACATTCTTTCTTAGCTAGCTAAATATTATTATTATCTTTTAAAGCTCCCTCTTTTTATACGTTATAGCCTTTACGCGCTATAAAATTACTATCTTAACCTCTTTACTTTTATTACCT
>JAPEBW010001357.1:0-25556 GCA_027405785.1 Ophiocordyceps robertsii | reverse complement strand
CTAGCTTTTAGTAAATTACTATAATTAAGTAATTTAGCTAATAAAGCGCGGCCTTAGCTTTATATTATAAGCGCGATATTTAAAACTTAAAGTTAAATCTTATTACTATATCTTTAATAATAAAGTGCTTTTTATTAAGTGCCTATATTGCTATATTTAAGCGGATTCCGAACTGTTTTTATAGGGCGGATATCTATTAGCTTAGTCTAACGCTAAGCTCGCTAAGTTCTTCTTATTATAGTTTCGAAAGGTCCTTAAAATACTATTCCGCTATACTTCCTTAAAAGAAGGAGGGCAATTAAATAGCTAATTCGTCCGCGTAAGCCTTACCTTTATTAGCGTTTTAGCGGATAAAGTTAATAAAATAGTCTACTCCTTAAAATATACTAGCCTTATTATCTTCTTAGACTTCGTTAAAGGATGCTTTTAAAGGTCTTAATAGGTTAAATCTCCTTACGTCCTCGGCTTATAGTTAAGGTTTTTCCTAGGGCTTAGTAAGCGTATCTTCTTTTCTTAGTGCTTAAAAGAGACTAAGGAATTATTTATTTAATATTACTACTATTTCTACCGGGGGGCTTAAAGCTATACTTAGTCTTAATATCTACGCGCTTAGTATAAATAGGTTTAGCTTACTAAGGGTATCGCTTACCGCGTTCTTATCGCTTATTATTAAGGTCTTAGTTTTAATACTCTCGCTAAGTGCTTAACCTTCCGTTTTATACGCGTCCCGGAATCCGGTGCGCTATAAGGCCCTTAGTATAAAAAGCTCGTTTTTATTAATTAAGAGTCCCGAAAATGCTTTAGTTAGCGCGGCTATAGCGGACGAGGCTAAACGGTAATACTAAACTAAGAAACTACTAAGTATTCTTTAAAGCGGATTTCCGGTTAAGGCCCTTAAGCTAAACTTTATTAGTAGTACGCGGTGGAAATATCCGCTAAGCTTATCGTCTTAAGGAAAGAGTAACTTTATTATAAGCTTAATCCGGAGGGTATTTAGTAAGCGGGGAGCCGGATAGTTTTAAAGTTAGCTTATCTTTACTTTTTCTATTTAGAGGATAATTAATCCGTTTAGGTAATACTAAATTTAGTTTACTTAATCGTATAGATTTTATCGTTTTATAGTCTATCTTTTATTAGTGTTTTAAAAGCGGATTACCTCTTAAAGGGTAGTAGTCTTAGCTTAGCTAAGCGGGACTCGTTTTACGTCTTATTTAGCTCTATAAGCTATCGCGGTAAAGTACCTTAAAAAGGGGTAAAGGAGATTATTAAACTAGTATGCTTAGTAAGCCGCGGCCTCTTCCGCTTTTACGGCCTACTTATCTTAAAGTTTTATTATAAGCGCGTTAAGGAAGAGGTACTTATTATTAAGGTTAAACTTAAAGGCTAATAAGAGCTTTTTATTAAAGAAAATATCGTTTAGTATTTAACTTCTTATAGGATAAGTACTTAAGCGTGCGATATAGTCGCTTTTAGCTTAGCGGATATTTAAGGGATTTCTATTTAAATAAGTAGGAATTACTACTATTTACTACGCTTTATAGCGTAAGGATAAGGGGATAAGGCATAGACTAATTACCGCTAGTTAAGGCCGGTACTATAAACTAATTACCGCTAGTTAAGGCCGGTATTATAAACTAATTACTGCTAGTTAGGCTAGTATAACGGACTAATTACCGCACGTAATTATATATAAGGGTTTAAAAATAGTAAAAAGCTTATTTATTCTTAAAGGCATAGCTAGCTACTTTATACTTAGTCCTTTAAGCTACTTTTAAAGATCTTTAACTATACTATTTATAGTATATAAAGTAAACTATAAATATCCTTATAGAATCGCTTAATAAACTAAGTATAAGCTTAGTTAAAAATACTATAAATTATAGTTAGGGAAATCCCTTAAATATCCTTAGATATCCCTTAAAAATCGCGGTAAGGTTTATCCTATGTCTTTTAAGGTGCTTTTATAGTTAAAAACGGGTTAAACTATAGTTAAGATATCCCGCGGAAATCCTTAAAAATCCCTTAAAGATACTAGCGGAATTCGCTTAATAGTTTTTATAGTATCTCCTTTAGTTAAAGATATTATAAACTATAGTTAAGTAAGCTCTTAACCCTTTATAGTTATATCTTAAAAACCTTAGCGGGGTCCGACCGGTAATATTCGTTATATCTCCTTAAGCAAGCTTTTATAGTGCGTGCTCCGGGCGTTCTTATCGCGGGGTTCCGTAAAGCTTCCTTAAGAGTAAAGTAAGGAGTTTAAGCGTAGCCGTTTAGATTCTATAATACTATATCTATAAGTGCGTTAAGCCCCTTTTTCTTATTAATACTAACCTTAAGCAGTACTAAGTTTAGTATAAGGTCCTTTTTTATTAACTTTTAAGCCGCTTACTATTTCTCTTTTTCTCTTAGCGCTTAACTTTATACTAAGGTTCCTTTTTTCTTAAATTAAAATCTACTTTAGTTACCTCTTTAGTTATAGCTATAGCTACTTATAAGGTTCTTTTTTTTTTATAGAAGCGGGCGATATGCTTTATTATCTTATAAGTAAAACACCTTTATATATTAAGCCGGCTTTATCCTCCTCTTAGCTAAGTTATAGCGTTAATTTTACTTATTAAGGTATTACTTTTTAAGTCTTTTTAGTCTTAAGTTCCCCCCTTTTATTACTTTCTTTTAGCCTTAAAACAGCTACTTAGTTTACTAAACCCTTTTTAGCTTTACCGCGATCTACGCTACCTAATTAGTATATGCTAAGAAGCTTAAGGTTAAGAGGTTAACTATTATAAGCGCCTTCTTAAAGCGAAGGCTTAAGGCGCCCTTTAAAAACACGATCTATATATCGTATAGCTATAACCCCCCTCCCGCTTTAAAGAGCCTCTACTCGAACTTAAGGAGGAACGCTACGAATATTTAGTTCTCTCCTTATTTAATCGTATAAATAGCCGCTACCGCCCGCGATTAAATATTAACGTCGAAGTAAATCGAATTAAGGTACTTAAGGAATTCCTACTAATCGTAACCTTAGTCCGCGCTAGTGCCGTAGTAAGTCGCTACGGTTTACTATAGCCTTATATTTAAGTAGTTATAGATTAAGTAAAAAACCTCCTTTAAGCTTAAGAAGAAGTCTTAGTCGATCTTATACTTTTCTTATATATATCGTGCTTAAAGTATAAAGTAGCGCCGCTAGCTATTAAATTTCCTTAGCGCTAAGAGTAGCTTCCGCTAGTCTTTTTTCTTCGTTACTTCTTTCTTTATTATAAGTATTGCGGCCCCCGCTATTATATTATAAAGTAGTATTAAACTACTAATTAGTAAGCCGGCCCCTCCTTATATATATATTCTTACTATCTCCTTTAGCTTTTATATTAAGGCCTTAAACTAGCTTATTAGCTATTAGATCTACTACTAGCTTACTTAAACTTAGTAGCTTATTTTAACGGCCCTTACTTATAATAAAAGGATTGCTTATTCGACCCTCGTTTAAATATTAGCTTTTCTTAGCCTTCTTTCTTAAGCCCTATAAGTATAGCCCCCTTATACTAAGTAGGCTTCTTACTCGCGCTATATTATAGTTAGTAAGTGTTTTTTTAAGTCGTATAACCTTATTTAAAAGGAGCTTTAAATATATTAAGGGCCTATATATACTTAGTTTAGTAATATATAGCCGAATAATTGTTTATCTAAAGCTAAAGAGGGAAGGGGGAAATCTTTATTTAAGCTATATAGCTTCGTACTTTATAAAGGTTGCTTAAGTAGCTTATACTTAGGTTAAGTTTAAGTCGAGCTTAAGCTAAGTTTAAGTAAAGTCCTATACGACTTTAGCTATACGTCGGCCTAACTTTAAGTCGTTTGCTATAATATAACTATAGCTCTTTTTACGGCATAGCTTATAATAATAAGTAATAGTATACTAAGGTTAACCTTAAATCTACTTATAGCTAAATACGTATAAAAAAGAAGACGAATTTAAAATAGCCTTTAAAATGCAATATAAACTTTATAAATTTTTAGTTATGCTTTTAAGATTAACTAATATACCGGTAACCTTTTAAAAAAGAATTAATAATATATTAAATCCTTATTTAGACTAATTCTATATAGCTTATCTAAATAATATTATTATATACTTTAATACGCTAAAGTAATATTATAAAGAAGTTAATATAGTGCTAAAAGTATTAAGAAAAGCTAGCTTATATATCTTACTAAAGAAATATAGCTTTTATATATAAGAAATAGAATTCTTAAGGTATATAATTACTTATTTTTATATAAGGATAGACTTATAGAAGATTTTTATAATTAAAGATTAGCTAATTCCTATAAATATTAAGGAAATTTAAAGCTTTATAGGATATATAAATTATTATAAGAAGTTTATATTAGACTTTTTTAAGATAATTATATTATTATTATCTATATTAAAGAAAGCTAAAACGGACCTTTTTAAGTAAAACTTAAAAGCAGACGAAGCTTTTAAAAAATTTAAAGGATTACTTATTAAAGAACCTATATTAAATACTTATAATATAAAGAAGCCGTTAAAATTAAAAACGGATGCTTTTAATTTTATATTAAGCGCGTAGCTAAGCTAGCGCGATAAAAACAATATTCTTAAATTTATAGCGTTTTATTTAAAAAAGCTAAAAAGAGTAAAGATTTATTACTTAATTTATAATAAAGAATTCTTAGCTATTATATATACTTTTATAGAATTTCGGCATTATATTTTAAAAATTAAATATAAACTTAGGTTTATACGGATTATAAGAATATTGTTTATTTTGCCACGACGTAGCAATTAAATACTAAGTAAATAAGATAAGCTAAATTCCTTTTAGAATTTAATTATAAAATTATTTATAAAAAAGGTTTTAAGAATAACTAAGCTAATATAATTAGCTAACGACCGGACTATAATAATAAAAAAGAGCTATATAAAGAGAACGTATTATTTTTAAATAATAATAGTAATTAAAAGTTAAAGACGTTATATATACTATTAAATATATAAGGAGATCTTATTACTTTAAAATTACTTAAGAATTCTTATAAGAACCTAGATAAGAAAAGATATAAGAATCTTAAGTAAAAGAAAAAAATAGCGTTTTATAAGAATAAGCTATTTCTTACCTTAAAGACTAAGAAAATAGTTATAATAGATTTTTATTCGTACCTTTTATATAGATATTAAGGTATTATAAAAACGTATAATAAAATTAAAAACTATTATAATACCTATAACTTTTAAAAGGAAATCTAAGGAGTTATTAAGTTATGCGAAGTATATAATAAAAGTAAGGCTATATAATATAAGCTTAATAGTAACTTAATTTCTTTTAAAGTTCTTTTAAGACCTTAAGACTTTATAGCCTTAAACTTTATTACGAAACTATTAAAGTCTATAAATCTTATAACTAATATAAAATACGATTTTATTTTAGTTATAGTTAATCGTCTTACGAAGTATAGCTATTTTATTTTAAAATATAAAGCTATAAACGTGAAAAAGTTATTTTATACTTTTATAAGATATATTATTACTAATTAAGGACTTTTAAGTTCGATTATTTTAGATAAGGATTAGAAATTCATTTTAAATCTTTAATAAGGTTTAACGTAAGCCTTAAGTATAAAGCATAAATTATTTACTGCTTTTTACCTTATTATAGACGGAATAATAAAACAGTTAAATTAAACGCTTAAGCAATATCTTAAAAGCTATATAAATTATTAAGAGGATAATTAGCTTTTTAAATTGCCTATAGTATAGTTAGCGTATAATAACTTTTATTTTAAGCTTATTAAGAATACTCTAGTATTTATAAATTATAGCCTTACCCTTAAAGTATATAAGTCTTCTTTACTTAAAGAAGTTATAGTTAAAAAAGCTATATTAAACTCTAAGTAGTTAATTAGTTTATACGGATTTATAAAATTAAAATTAAAATATATTGCTAAGAAGATATCGTATTATTACGATAAGAGATAGTTTTTAAAACCTTTTTTATTTTCAGGCGATAAAGTATATCTTTTAATAAGGAATCTTAAGATTAATAAACTTAATATTATTATTATTATTAAGTTTACGCTAAGGACCTATCTATAGGTTTCTAGGCTATCGCTCGGTTTTTATATAAAGGGAAACCGGAGTGCCCGGGGAAAAACCCTCCGCCACTCTTTCGCTCCGGGTCCTGCTATATTAGCCCTTATAACTACACGTAAGGAAGGGGGGGGCGCCGGCTATAGACGGGTCGGTTAGTTAATTAGCTCGAACCACTACGGGCCCGCTGCGAAGCGATAACGACTTCGTAGTAGGTAATTAACGTATCTCTCGGTTGCTATTAGTCGATAGAATTTTTCTATAGGGTATTTAATTATCCGCCGAAATGCGTATTCCGGGTTATCGCCTTGTTTTTATACCGCCGCGAGGCTTAGCGGGCTATGTGATTTTGCCGGCCTTTAGCCGGGCCGGGGGCGCTTCGGGGTTTACTAAGTCCCGAAAGGCCCTTGCCGAGTTATCGCATCGGCACCGCGCTGCGTTATTAATATCGGAATTGCTAGTTATCCGGTACGGGTTTTTATTATCCCGGTCGGGGACTAGACTAAGGCTAAGGGCCGCGCCCTTAGCGAGTTATCGTCGCGTCTAGGTGGGACTAGGCCCGGGCGGGCCTACTTATAGCGGGGCTAAGCTGCTAGTAAATTTATAAGCGCTTTTAGAAGCGCTAATTAGCTAATTTTATAGTAGGTCGGCGTAGTTTACTAGTTTAGCTAAAAAGGCTATACCCTTAGCCGGATTTAAACCGACCCCGGCGTTATAGCCGGCATACTTCTTAAGCGTATAACTACTATACTATAAGGGTAATAAACTTAATAAGTCTTTAGATTATAAGAAAATAAGACTTTTTAAAGTTATAGAGAAAATAAAAAAGGTTAATTATAAGTTAGAACTTTAACTAGTTTACTTATATACCTTATTTTTTATATATCTTTATTAAAGCCGACTTTATAAAAAGCTAAAGTAGTAAAAGAGCTAGACTTAAAAAAGGTTAAAAAGAGCGAATATATAATAAAGACTATACTTATTAAGAAAATAGAAAATTAAAAATACTTTTATTTAGTAAAGTAAAAGAACTATCTTAGTTCGGATAATACTTAAGAACCTATAAAGCACTTAGGAAATGCTTTAAGAAAGGTTAAGAATTTTAATTAATAAAACCCTTAAAAAGAAGTATTAGCTTTTTAAAGCTAGGATTTCTTTACTATCTTAAATAATAAAAGTAAAAGGAAATTTAAATAAGATATTTTTTAAGGAAAGATTTATAAAGATAAAAGATTAGGATTTTCTTTAAAGAACTCTTAATATTACTCTCTTTAAAGTAAGATTTCTTTAAATATTATAGATAGTTTCTTAAAGGTTAAGAGGAACCTATAAGAAAAGGATGTTTATCTTTCTAAGTTTAAAAAGACTTTAAAAAGGGGAATATATAATAGAAACCTTATTCCGTTAGTAATTTTAAGTACTAAAAGTATTAATATTTAGTAAAGTAAATACCGCTAGATATAAAAGAGTAATTAATAAAGTAAATACCGCTAGTTATAAGTTATAACTATTAAAGTAAATACTAGTAATTATAAAAAAAGATAATATAGCTTAATAGTTAAAGATAGCTAGTATTAGCTATAAGCGGTATAGGTTTAATACGCTTATATTCGGCTTAAGTTAGCTTTAGCTAATAACGGGATTAGTATCAAAAAGATCGATTAATAAATAAATTTACTACTTTAATAATAAGAGACTTTATATAAGACCTTTACTATATTTATATAGTCTTATATTAAGTCTTAGCCTTTAAGTAATTAACTACTATAATGCTTATTTAAGCCTACTTAAATAATAAGCTAACCTTTATACTTTGCTTAGTCTTTTAAGCCTAGCTCTTATATATAATTAGTTAGTAAAGAATTAGTTTAAAATTTATTTTATAGCTTACTTTTAGGATAGCTTATAAGCTTTAAGTAGTCCTTCTTAAACTTTATATTAAGTAAGTTTATTATCTACTTAAACTTTAAGCTAAGGCTACGCTTTCCCGCTAAGTAGTATTTCTTAATACTATACTAAAAATATACCTTATAAAAGCGTATTACGCGCTTAACCTATTACTACTATAAGCAGCTTTCTTTATTAAGCTAAGTAAAGTATTAATTAAATCCTATTATTAATAAGTTTAAAATTAATTAAAAAGTATTAAAAATCTTATACTTATTATTTCTTTTTAGTCTTAATTAATTATAATACTACTTAATCCTATACTATTAAAATACTTTTACTATAGGTTAATATTATACTGCCGCTTAAGTGCTTTATGCGTCTTAATATAAATATAGTAAATAATAGTATCTAACTTACGATTTAAGAAAGTATGCGTAAAGGGAAGAACTAAAAGTAAGTTAGCTAAAGTATATATAAAAATTAGTTTAAAATTAATTTAACTTTCCGATAGTAAGGGCTATATTAAGTCTAAATTAACTTAATATCTTTCTTTTTTATAAGATACTTATAGTTAATATTAGCTTTAAAAAAGTAAAGTAAGCTCTCTTAAAAGAGCTTACTTTACTTTTTATAAATATAGATAGCTATAAAAGTATTTTTATTCTAAAGAATATGCTAAATATACTAAAAATAATTTAGAATTATATTTAAAATGATTTTATAATATCTTACTTAATTTCCCTTACTTATTTATTATATAAACTTTAAAGCAACTACTATTTAACTTAAACGTACTAAGTTATAAAGAACCTTTACCTTTTTTAAGATTATATATACTTAATTAAGATTTATTAAGCTAGTATAAATTTTATTAAGAGGTTTGCTATACTATTAATCTTAAAAGTTATAAAGCTCCTTATATTAAAGGAATATATTTAAAATTAATTAAAAAGATATTTTAAAATAAATAAAGTAACTTACTTAGCGGTCGTTATAATATATTATTAATCTTAGCTCTTATAAATATAGTATATAGGCTATTTATAATTCTTACTAGCGTTTTTATTAGTAGAATTAGTAAATATAAATATTCCTTATATAATAATATAATACCCGCCTTTATTAAATATTATATTAGCATAAGAAATATTAACTAGATATTATATCTACGCTTAATACTCTTACCCTCCTGCTAAAGGTAATTAATATCTATTAAAATTAATTTAAAATAAATTTAATATTAATTTAGATTAAATAAAAAGAATATATTTTAAGTTTTCCTTAAATACTTATTTAAGTTTATTAAGTAGTAACGCTCTTACTTACTATTAAGGTCTTAGCTAGCAATTACTTATTAAATTAAATCGTAATAAGACTAAAACTATAAAGGGTAAAGTAAGAAGAAATATCGCTTATATTCTCTCTTAACTCCGTAGCCTCGTTTAGTATTTATATATATAATATATAACTAATTTAATAATGTAATTTCTTATAAGAAGTTAATATATTATAAGTATAAGAAAAAAAGAGAAGATACTTATACTATAACCTCTTAATATAAGCTAAAGCTTATAGCTATTAAAGCGGGGGGCATATAGTTAAATCCGCTAAAACTTTAGTAAAGTTTTATAAGTATAGCTATTATATAAATTAATATAATTTAATTATAAATTAATTATAAGATAAACATTACTACCTACCTCTTTATAAAAGGCTTTAGTAGCTTTTTATATAAAGAGTTTACCTAATTAAATATACTATTAATAATAGTAGTATTCTAAAATAAATTTAATAAAAACCTATATACTTTACTATTAGTATAGTAATAAGTAGTGCGATAATATAGTATATTGCTTAATAGCTAAGTTAAGCTAAGCTTTAAAGGGTAAGACTTAATAAGGTTATATTAAATCTAAATTAAATCTAAATTAGTTTATAACTAGTTTAAAAATAATTTAATCTTACTACTATTTAAAGCGCTTTTATCTTTATCTTATTAAGTAATTAAGTGTTATAGAATCTAAACGGCTACGCTTAGACTCCTTACTTTACTTTTAAAGAGCCTTATAAAACCCTATAATAAGAACGCCCGGAGCACGCACTATAAAAGCTCGCTTAAGGAGATATAATAAATATTACTAGTTAAACCCCGCTTAGGTTTCCGGGATATAACTATAAAGGGTTAAGAGCTTACCTAACTATAGTTTATAACGTCTTTAACTATAAGAGATACTATAAAAACTACTAAGCGGATTTTACTAGTATCTTTAAAGGATTTTTAAGGATTTCCGCGGGATATCTTAATTATAGTTCGACTTATTTTTAACTATAAAAGCACCTTAAAAGATATAAGATAAACCTTATCGCGATTTTTAAGGGATATTTAAGGATATCTAAAGGATTTCCTTAATTATAGTCTATAATGTTTTTAACTAAGCTTATACTTAGTTTATTAAGCGATTTTATAAGAATATTTATAGTTTATTTACGTACTATAAATAGTATAGTTTAAGATCTTTAAAATTAGCTTAAAAAACTAAGTATAAAGTAGCTAGCTATACCTTTAAAATAGATAAGCTTTTTACTATTTTTAAACCTTTATATACGTTTATATACGGTAATTAGTTTATTATACTAGCTTAACCGGCGGTAATTAGTCGTAGTACTAGCTTTAACCGGCGGTAATTAGTCCGTAATACTAGCTTTAACTAGCGGTAATTAGTCCGCGCCCTATCCTCTTATCTTTATATTATAAGGCGTAGTAAATAATAGCAATTCCTACTTATTTAAACGGAAATCCTTTAAATATCCGCTAAGCTAAAAGCAACTATATCGCACGATTAAGTACTTATCCTATAAGAAGTTAGATATTAAATAATATTTTCTTTAATAAGAAGCTTTTATTAGCTTTTAAGTTTAACCTTAATAATAAGTACCTTTTTTTTAACGCGCTTATAATAAAACTTTAAGATAAGTAGGCCGTAAAAGCGGAAGAGGCCGTAGCTTATTAAGTATACCGGTTTAATAATCTCCTTTACCCTTTTTTAAATTACTATACCGCAATAGCCTATAAAGCTAAATAAGATATAAAATAAGTCTTGCTTAGCTAAGCTAAGACTATTACCCTTTAAAAGGTAATCCGCTTTTAAAATACTAATAAAAGATAAACTATAAAATAATTAAACCTATATAACTAAGTAAACTAAATTTAGTATTACTTAAATAGATTAATTATCCTTTAAATAAAAGAAGTAAGGATAAGCTAACTTTAAAACTATTTAGCTCCCCGCTTACTAAATACCCTTTAGATTAAGCTTATAATAAAGTTACTTTTTCCTTAAGACGATAAGCTTAGCGGATATTTTTACTATATACTATTAATAAAGTTTAACTTAAAGGCCTTAACCGGAAATCCGCCTTAAAGGATACTTAGTAGTTTCTTAGTTTAGTATTACTATTTAGCCTTATCCGCTATAGCTACGCTAATTAAAGCATTTTCGGGACTTTTAATTAATAAAAACGAGCCTTTTATACTAAGGGCCTTATAATATACCGGATTCTAAGATATATATAAGATAGAAGGTTAAGCGCTTAGCGAGAGTATTAAGACTAAGACCTTAATAATAAGTAATAAAAACGCGGTAAGCAATACCCTTAGTAGACTAAACCTATTTATACTAAGCGCGTAAATACTAAGATTAAGTATAGCCTTAAGCCCCCCGGTAAAAATAGTAATAATATTAAACGAATAGTTCCTTAGTCTTTTTTAAGTATTAAGAAAAAAAGACGCGCTTACTAAGCCTTAAGAAAAACCTTAACTATAAGCTAAAGATATAAGGAGATTTAACCTATTAAGACTTTTAAAAGCATCCTTTAATAAAGTCTAAGAAAATAATAAAGCTAGTACGTTTTAAGGAGTAAACCGTTTTATCGACTTTATCCGCTAAAACGCTAGTAAAGCTAAGGCCTATATAGATAAATTAGCTATTTAATTACCCTCCTTTTTTTAAGGAAGTGCGGCGGAATAGTATTCCGGGGACCTCTTAAAACTATAAAAAAAAAACTTAGTAAGCCCGGCGTTAAACTAAGCCGATAGATCTCCGCCTTATAAAAACGGTTTAAAATTCGCTTAAATATAGCGATATAAGCACTTAATAAAAAGCACTTTACTATTAAAGATATAGTAGTAAGATCCGACTTTAAGTCTTAAATATCGCGCTTATAATATAAAGCTAAGGCCGCGCTTTATTAGCTAAACTACTTAACTATAGTAATCTACTAAAAGCTAAACGTTTACTTATAAGAATTCTTATAATATTTAGTAAGAAATAAGGATATTAATAAATAGATTAACGAATATAAGGGAATTTTTCCTTAGCTATAAGTTAAATATACTTAAGGATCTTAAAAGCACTTACTAGCGCGAAAGAAATAGGTTTAACTTATAAAAAGGTAAGGGCTAATTAGCTATACCCTATATATACTTAAAAGATAGTTTAAGACGCCCTAGCTATTTATTTAGGGCTTACTAAAGCTAAGGGTTATATTCTTAAACTGCTTAATAAAGGCGGATATACTATAAGCTTTATAGCGCTTACTAAGTTAAAAAAGAAATCCGCTTAAATAGCTAAGAACGTAAGCTAAGGTCCTTTAGCTTAAGAGAAAAGGGACCTTAAAGACTATACGCTTGCTAATACTAAAGCTAAAGTAAGTATACCCCGTAATTAAGGAAGAAACTATAGTAAAGACTAATAATTATTTAAAGGATAAAAAGTACAATATAAAAAGAGCTTAGTTAAATACTAATAAAAGCTTAAAGGAAACCGCAATTTATACTATAATAAACTTAGTATAAGAGGCCGATAAAGTATATAGATTTTACGGTAAAGTATTCCCTTTAAAGAATAAGCTTTATTAATATATTAAAGATAAACACCCCCTTAACCTTAACTAAGATATTGCTATATAAAGACGTAGCTTAGTATAGTAAGTAGTTATTTAGAAGCTATAAAGCGTCTAAATAGTTAAGGCTTCTTTTAACGTTTAGCTATTAAACCTTAATAAGCTATTACAATTTACTTATATACGCTTACTAGTCTACGGAAAAGAAAGGCTTAAGATAAGTATTAAAGCCTATATAAATACTAAGGTAGACTAAAGCCTTATTTAAGCCGACTTAGTAAAGACTTTTTAAGATATAACTATAAACTCCTCTTAACGAATTCCTATTTAAGGAGTAAGAAGGATAGCTACTATTAAATAAGTAGAATTTACTGCGTATATACTAAGAAGGCTAAATAGTAGCTTTATAGTTATAAAGGTAAGGATTAGCGCTTAAATAATAAAACGCTTAGCGGCTTATATATTACTTAGCTAAGACTTTTTAGTTTCTTACTAAGGAAACCTTATTACCTTTATATTAGTTTTATAGATTAAGGCCTATAAAGGGATTAAAGCCGAAGTTAAGATAGTTTAGCTAAGACTAGCGATATATAAATAAGTAATTTACTTAGGTATTACGACGATTTTAGCTAGTTTTAGCTACGCCTTACTTATATAGGTCTAGGCGCTGCTATTAAGGCGTAATATAATATTTTTCCTTAATAACCTTAAGCTCGCCTAAATAATAATATAAGATTATAAGAGCTTTATAGCAATAAACTATTTTAAAGAACTATTAGTACTCCGCTAAAGCTAAAAGGTAAGGATAATTACGGACCTTAATAAGCAGTTTTAGTTATATAAGGAGGTTAACGCTACTACTCCCTTAGCGGAAGCCTTTATAGAAAATCCGGATAAAATAAACCCCGCTAAGGACTTCCTATAAAAGGATTTTATAGCAAACTATAAACTTAAAATTAGCTAAACTAAGGACCTACTTAAACTTACTACTAATAAGGGCGTTCGGATTTACGCTAAAGACTTAAAATACGTATTAAAAGTCTAAGATATCCTTTAATTATTTCCTTACCTTTAAAAGAATAAGGGAGTAGAATATATAAACGAATTTAAATATATATATATTCTTTTAGTAAAAGAATAGTAATAGTAACGAGTTATATTAAGATTATACTTATTAAGCGATAAAGATAAGAAGGTAGTAGATATAATATTCGGCTAGCTAACCGCGTAAGGCCGATTAAAACGAGTTTATAGGCTAACCCCGTTTATAGCGTTAGTATTTATAGTATAAAAAATAGTAAAATAAAAAAAGGATAAGTAGTTATAAACTTATAAGGGATTAACGCTATTACTACCTTAAACGCTTACTTAATGCCCTTTTAAAGCAATATAATTAAACGCCTTTAAGGAAAAAGGTTTATTAATATAATAAACGTATAATTGTTTTTTTACTAGTTCTTAGTTTACTAAAACTACTAAAAAAGGTTTATAGTTATAAGCTATCGCGGGCTAAAAAGATTATTAATAATACTTATAGGCTTTAAGAACTCTTTAGTTTATACGTTTAAAGGTTAATCGATAACGTCCTCCGTAAATACTAAGAATACGCGGCGGCCTATATCGATAATATTATTATCTACTTTAATATAGCCGAAGAACACCTTTAATATTTAAAGGCTATATTCCGCGCCTTTTATAACCGTAATATTACTTTATCTAAACTAAAGTCCTTCTTAGTATACTTATTTATATAGCTCCTTAAATTTAAGGTAAACGCTATTAGCTTAATAAATATAAATAAATACGTATAAGCTTAAAGGGATATCGCGTTTTTAAAGAACTTTTAATAGCTTAAGAAATAGATCGGCCTTACCGGGTAGCTACGCTATATAGTCCCGTATTTTGCTAAAGAAGTTAATATCCTATAAAAATAAAAAATAAAGCTACTTTAAGTAGGATAAGAAGAAGGAGTCCCCTTAAAGGGCTAAGGATAGGCTTAATATACCGCAAAAGCCGCTTTTTAGCTTACTCCGGAAAAAAAAAAGGCCTTCGCGATTTTAACTAAGAAACTTACTAAGCTTTAAACGATTTACTACTTTAACCCCGCTTAATAACTATTTATCTAAATCGATATATCTTAAAAATATAAAGTAGCGGCTATAGCTTTTTACTTAAAAG
The DNA here is from genome assembly GCA_027405785.1 of Ophiocordyceps robertsii. Lineage (NCBI taxonomy): Eukaryota > Fungi > Ascomycota > Sordariomycetes > Hypocreales > Ophiocordycipitaceae > Ophiocordyceps > Ophiocordyceps robertsii. The sequence continues at coordinate 10,483 of JAPEBW010001357.1, read as the reverse complement.
AAGGCATAAAATAAGATAAAAAGATACTACTAGCTTAAACTAAGGTCTAGCTTATTATTTACTTAAGCCGCGCCCTTTAAAGCGGAGAACCTTAATACTAGCTTACGGAACTTAAAGTAGCTAGTTTAGTATAAGTAGTATATAAGTTATGCACTATAGTACTATTTATAAAAACGCTATAAGTAGTTATCTTTACTAACTATATAAGTACTTATAAAATCGTATATTAAAAATCCTTATTCTTTATTAATATAAAATCTAATAATAAGCTAGTCCTTATATCTTAATACTTAAGCTAATTCCCGCTTAAAGTATGCTATATCCTAAGCGTCGAAAACGTTATACTAAATACGCTTTTATATTTACTATACTAAGACGATAGGCCGGTATCTTTAAACTAAAAAGGGGAATTAAAACGTATTTAAGAAGATAAGATACTAAACCGCGTATTCTTCTACGCGGAAGTATTAATTAAATTACCGCTCCGCTAAAAAATAATTAACGGATATACGGAAGATATATAGTAAGTAAAAATTATAGCATAGCTCGGCGATAAGGACGGGGTCCTTAAACTTTTATTCTTTTAGTTATAAGGGTTATTATACTTTACGGGGAACGATAGACGCCGGAGACTATATATCTTAAAGACTTATACTAAGGAGATCGTTAAAGACGCCTACGCTAAATATTTTTATGCCGGCCGTACTTATATATAATAAGATCTATTTAAAAGCTTCTTAATCCTATAGCTTAGTAAATATATAAATAAGGTTATAAACGGCTATAATACTTATTATTATAACTAAACCGATTAAAGTAAAACGCTAAGGTAGCTTATCTTAATTTAAAGCCCGCCGGTTTTATACTATATAATAGCAATAAACTTTATTACCGGGCTCTTAGTAGTTTAAGCTAAATAATCTTAATAAAAAGATCTTATAAAGAACTTTTTTAATACCTTATTAACTATAACTAATAAATTCTTAAAAATATATCTCCTTATCTTAAATAATAACTAGTTTATAGTAAAAGACTAAGTATAAGTGTTATTTACTAAACTACTCCGCGCTAACTAAGGGATTTTAAAGGGGATAATCTTTAATTAGGATATAAAGTTTACCTTAGTATTTTAGCGGACCTTATAGTAAGCTTTCGGATTAAAGCTTCTTATATCTACCGCTTAGTACCTTTAAACTAATAGCCTATTAAAAAGGCAAAACTAAACTATAAAAATCGCGCTACGATTTTTTACCGCTAATTTCCTAGACTTACGCTAAACTAATATGCTAGTTGCTTTTTAGTTTAGCCTTAATAATTTATTCTTCTTAATAATTTACGCGGCTTTTAGTAAGCTTATTATAAAGATAAAAATAAATAACGGCTTTCGGTTCCTTAATAACTACTTATACCTATAAAACTAAAAGGTCTTATAAAAAAAAGCTAAGTTAGCTATTACTTATACTTAGGCCGCTATAAAAGATATATATAATAAGAAACACCGCTTATTAAAATTTAAGCCTAGCGATTAAGTTTAGCTATAGCTTAGTAAAAGCTACTATATTATAAACGGTAAACTAATAAAGCTTTAAGAAAGACGCACTAAGCCGTTTAAAGTTATTGCTAAAGTAAGATAGCTTATATACCGGCTAGATATAAAAAGGTCCTTTAATATTTATTTAGTTATTTTAGTAGTATAACTACGCTTAGCGAATAAGCTAGCTATACGCTTAAGACTAGTTTAAAATAAAGGGATACCTTACTTAAATAAGTAAGAAGTAAAACGAATTTTATAAAGCTATATAATAAAAAAAAGCGGCGGAAAGCTAAAAAAAGAGTTTTTTATAGCTTAAAAAGGCTAGCTAAGTAGCTATAACTTATAAGTAAACGAAAAAGCGGTCTTCTTACTAAAAATCGTAAAAGCCTTTAAAAAAGCATAAAAGGAGTTAGCTACTTAAATAGTTCGGATAAAAGTATAATATATAGCCTTTATAACTTAATATAAAACTTTTTAATTAAGAGAATTAAGTAGTTAAGCTTAAGTATAAGACTTAAAAGCTGCTATAAGTTATAAAAAACTATAACTTACTATGCTTAAGATAATTAGTTATTTTAATAATAATATACCGCCGTTTACCTTAAGTAATAAGGCCTTTTTAGCTTTATAGTATACTTATTTAAATTCTCTTTACCGTTTACCCTCTTTCCCTTCCTTTTTTCTTTATAACTATATTTCCTTTTACTACTAGCTATAGCCCGCTATACTTTACTTACTTTTATATATATAACTTTCTTTACTTTAAGCTTATAATCTTTATACTCCCGTTTTAAGTCCTTTTATTGTTTAACGTCTTTTATAGCTAAGACTAACTATTCTATAATTACTTTTTTAGCCTGCTTTTTTATAAGCCTTTACGCGTTTAATATAAAGGATATAAGTAAGCGCTTAAGCTTTATAAAAACGAGGCGGCTATCCTTTATAGCCTTAAGTCCTTTAATAAAAGTTAAAACCTTTAAGTTTAAGCTTTTATATAGACTTACGCCGCTTTTTATAGCCGCGCTTAAGCTAATAGATTTAACTTAAACTATAGCACTATAAAGGACGGCTTATACTACCCTTTTTAAATACTTAACTTAAACGACTCGCCTCTTAGCCTTATACTATAGTATAGTTTAAATAGCCGGTTTCGCAATAACTTAGCTATACCTCCCGCTTAGCTCTTACTATTTAAAAGCCCCCGCCGCCTATATATTTTTAAGGTATAGCTAGAAATCTTTATTAGCGGAATAACTAGCTAATACTTAATGCCTTTAAGTTAACTAACCTCGCTATAGTCTTAAGATCTATAATAGCCGCTATAGCTAGCGGAAACCCGCTTTAGCTAAACGATTAAAACGATATCCGCGCTATCCTTAACTATATATTTAAGGCTTAGCTTAACTAGTTTATAGCTAGGTTTATAGCGGCGTCTTAAGCAACTATAGCTAAAACCTTATTTCGCTTTATACGCGGTCTAGCCTATACTATAAAATCCCCTTCTTAGCTTATAGCCGCTATAAGCTTTAAGGACTTATTTAGTCCCGCTTAGCGAACGCTCTTTCCGCCTGCCGCTATACTTAGCCTAGCTATATAAAGGCGTATAAGCGCCTTATTATAGTCTATCCGCTATCCTTCCTTAATTAAAGGAGATAGCAATAACTAGCCTTACGATATATTTTATTGCTTAATCTTATAAAAGCTATTAATAGTAACCGATATAATCCTTAATAGGCCTAGCTTTATAGGCCTATACTTTAGCGATAAGATTATAATAATTAAGAGTTTCCGCTTAGCTATAAACTACGCTAAGTTTTACTTATAAGCCCGCGAAGAGTTTAAACGTAACTTAACTTTAACCTAAGTAATAAAATTCCTAGGCTTTAATATCCGCTTTATTAGCCGCACTAACTACGCGCTTTATATTCTTACCCTTAAGGCCCCCTTTATAAAGAGGTTTTTTAAGACTATTAAATACGTTTAAAACCTTAAAAGCGAGGAGTTAAATACTAAGGCTATTAAGGACCTTATTACCCGCTTTTAAGCGGGAATATAAACGTTTAATACCTTAGTGCTAACTATACTTATTAATATTAGCGGGACGGCCTACCCTTACCTTAATACCTTTTTAGTAGCTAAACGCGTATTAGTTAGCGGAAAGGTATAAGTAATAGCGCCGCGTAAAAAGAATAATAAGTTAAAAAGCCTAGCGATAAAAAGCGGGGGATAACTATAATAGTAGTAGTAAGTAAGATATAATATCTTACTTATAAGTAGCTTATAAGGCTAGTAAGTAGTATAAGAAATTTAGTAGAGGATTAAAAAACGGTATAAAAGGGTAAGTAGGATAATAATATAAAATAAGGCCTAAATAAAGCTAGTCTTTTATAACGTATCCCGCTAAGAAATTTAAGCATTCCTTAGCGCGGAGACTTCTTACTACTTAATAAGTGCCTGGACGCACGCCTTAAGAGAAAAGTCGGAAATATTTACTATAAGTTTTAGCTAAACACGCTAATCGCCTTAATAAAGATAAAAATATATAACTAAATAGGAGGTAAGGATCTATAATAAGAGCCGCTTACTAGCTATCTTAAGCTACTTAGCTACTATTAGTTAAGTAGGCTGAAAAAACTATTAAAAAGATAAAGATAGCATACTATTAATATAGCGCGAAGACGCTACTATAAAGCTATTACTTAGCGCCCCTTTTACTTTATTCTTACTTTAAACCGATAAGGATATTAGCTTTTCTTTCTTACTTAAAGGAGTTATTATAAAATCTAAATAGCTATGCTTAAACTCTTTACTTTACTTTTAAGGAGCCTTAAAAAACCCTATAACGGGAACGCTTAAAGCATATACTATAAAGGCTTGCTTAAGGAGATATAATAAATATTATTAATTAAACCCCGCTAAGGTTTTTAAGATATAACTATAAAGGGTTAAGAGCTTACTTAATTATAGTTTATAACGTCTTTAACTATAAGTATAACGGAAACCCTATTTTATTAATAATCCTAAGTACTAAGAAGTATTAATATTTAGTAAAGTAAATACTACTAAATATAAAAGAGTAATTAGTAAAGTAAATACCGCTAGTTATAAGTTATAACTATTAAAGTAAATATTAGTAGTTATAAGGAGAGACGATATAGCTTAATAGTTAAAAACGGCTAGTATTAGCTATAAGTAGTATAAGCTAAACGCGCTTATATTTAGCTTAAGTTAGCTTTAGCTAGTAATAAGATTTATATCGCAAAGATTAACCGATACTTTATATAATTAACTAATACCTTATATAGAGTTAAGGTAAGAGGCCTTCTTTTAAAAAAGGATAAAATCTCGTAAAAGGTTTTAAGATAAGGATATTTAGTCTTATAAGCTAATCATAAGTAATAAAGCGTATATTACTTATAACTAATAATAAAAATAGCGTAAGCTATTTTTATTAGCTTAAGAAGTAGTTTAGTAATCTTATAAGTAATATAAGGTATAAGTTATAGCTTAATATATAAAAGCATATAAAAGCATATAAAAGTATAAAAAAGAGAAACCTTTTAATAGCCTTAGAAAAGTATAAAAGGAGGTCTTCGCTCCTCTTTCCTTTAACTCCTTTCCTTTCCTTCTTTTTTTTTCTTTAGCTAGTTTTAACCTAAGAAATCCGTATAATAAGATACCCTTACCTTATTCGGTTTAGTAGCTTATACTAAGTCTTTTTCTCCTTTTCCGGCTAGTAAATTTAAATTAAATAAATTATACAAAGCTACTTAGTATATAAAAAACGCTAAAGGTTCCGTAATATAAAACTAGCTTATAAGAATCTTTACGAACTTAATAGCTCCGATAAAAAATACTTAGTATTTATATACATAGTAAGTTCTTTAAGCTATTAAGTAAAAGAAAGGTATTTATTATAATTACGTCTATTTAATTATAATAAATAAAAGAAGAATATTTACTTTTACGATACTATAGCTAATTAGTTAGCCGTAGGCTAGTTTAAGGCATTTAAAGCTTTCTTATCCCCTTATAAGCTTTATAAATAGTAGTTTTATTTTAAAAATTAAAGCTCTTAAACCTTATACTAAAGAATTAGCTAAGCTATAAGAGTTTATTACCTCTCTTAAAGCTTATTTTTAGTTTTATCTTATTATAATAAATTAAAAAGTAGTAAAGGTTATATTTATATTTAGTTACATATAAGGCTTAGTAATAATATAGTTCGAACTAATTCTTAAGGACTATATAAATAATAGTCTTAAAGATAGGAATTCCGAGATAAAGAACATTTTTAAAAATTTCGATAACTTTAAAAGAGCTCTATAAAAAACGTTCGGAATTATAGATAAGCAACGATTAGTTAAGTATAAATTAAAAAGCCTTAAGTAAGTTATATCTTTATTAGCTTATATAGCTCGATTCCGATAAATAACTTTTAAGCTAAAATAAGAAAACGATGCCTTTATAGCTACGTTTTATAAAGGACTAAAAGAAAAAGTTAAAGACGAAATTTACCGCTTAGATAAGCTAAAGACGCTATTAGACTATATTAGTCTAGCGGTCCGGATAGATAATAAGTAGTATAAACGCCGGTAATAAAAGAAACACCGTTCGACTCCCGGCGGGGTTATTAAGAAACATAATAAGAAGTAAAAGCGCGACTTAAGTTACGATATAATAAACTTAAATACCCTTTAAGCGAGCCCGTTAAAGCTCGCTAAAAAGCTATTTAATGCTTTAACTATATAAAGGAAGGCTATACTATAAGAGATTATATTAAAAAAAGGAATTTCTTTAAGGGAAGGAATATACTTATTTATAAAAATAATGCCCTCTTAGCTTATAATCCGCGATATATATTACTACTACCTTTAACTAAAGATATAGAAATTAACGCTAAGCTTATTATGCTAACCTTTAGTCCGTTTAAAACTAGTTTGCTTATAAAGAGTCTTTATAAAAAAAAAACCTAAGATAAAGTTAAAAGCTAAAAGCTTAAATAACTAATAAAGAAATGCTTTTAAGACTAAGGATAATTATTAGCACGGACCTTCCTTATAAACTATTAATAAAAACGATAAAAACGCTCTTTATTTTAATATAAACGTTATACCTTTAAATATAAAAGATAGCTATAATCCTAAAGACCTTAAAGTTAAAAACGAAGAGCCCTCTTTTTAAAAAGAAGATAGCAACAGGCCTTACGCTCTTTTTATAAAATATCTTAATACGGTAATTACTATTAAGGATAGGGCATATAAGTAGCTTTCCTAAACTAAATACTACGATAATAATTGCCTTATATACCTTTCGGATAAGTAAGGAAGCGGCTAGTTTCTTAAACTAAGGAAGACTTATAATAAACCCGCTATAACGACTAAGGAACTTATTACTAATACTAAGGTTTTTATAAAAAACCTTAAGAAGGATATTAAAGCCGATAAAAAAGAACTTTTATAAGAAAATATAGATAACCGGATTAAAATTAAATAACTTTTACTCTTTAAGTATTATAATAAAACGACTATCGAAAACCTTTAAGATAGTAACTTAGCTTTAATAAATAAGATAATTAAGCTAAAGGAAGATTATATATCTCTTTTTATATATATTACTAATTTAATTAAAGATAAAGACGATCTTAAGAAAAAAAACAATAAGCTAGCTAATAAGCTTAAAGAAGATACGAAATTCCTTAACTTAGCTATTTAAAATATATCTAGACGATATAGTAAGTATTTCGAGATTAATTATAATCTTTGCAATAAGAATTATAATTTAGAAATACTACTATAAGTAAAGAGATTCTTAAAAGATATGCTTAAAAATTAGCTAAAAGCTAGGTAAGAAAAGATTAATAACTAAATATAATAAAGAGGAATTAATCGTACTAAAGGTATTAATATTATTAGTAAAGTAGTTAAGAACTATAAAGCTAGTAAAAATCTAGATTTTAAAGCTTATAAATAGCTTAGTTACTTAAATAGACTAATTCTATAAAAAAAATTAAGATCTATTAAGAAGTTAGTAAATAAAGTAAAAAACTAACGAGCTTAGGAATAATAAAGCTATTTCTTAGTAAATAGAACTTACTTATATTAAATAATAATTCTTAAAGTATAAAAATAACCCTTATATTAAAATTAAAAGGACATCGCCTTAATATATTAATAGATTACGGTGTAATAAGTAGCTATATTTCCCTTATAATAGTAAATCGTTTAAAATTACGTTATAAAAGAAAAGATAGGCCTTATATACTTCTTTTAATAAAAGAATTACCTTTTAAGTATAATAATAGTAAGATTATGCTAAAGACTAATCCTTTTAAATATACGATTAAGATTTATAACTTTAAAGATTCTTTTAACGTCTTAGCTATTAGCTATAATATTATATTAAGACTACCCTTTTTACGGAAATATAATCCTATAATAGATTAAGTTAAAGGTGTTTTAAGGTTTAAAGATAATACTTTAAATATTCTACTTTATAGTTTAATAAAGGATAAACCCGGAATAAAACCCTCGAATAATTTAAATACGGCAATACTTAATAATAACTATATAAGGAATAGTAATAATCAGGATAATAAAGCTTCTTATATAAATATAAATATCGCAATAATAAATATTATACTAAAGGATAATAAGACAACTAGTATAACTAAAGATAATACGACTAGAATTAGTATAATATAAGCGAAAATAACGCTAAACCTTAGTAAAGAAACTAAAAGCCTTAAGGATAATTATAAAGCTACTTATAATTTATAAAGAGAAAATCTATTAAATATCTTAAAGGATATTAAGTAGTAATACTTTAAGTAAAAAGATAAGATTAAGAAGAAATAAAATAAGAGAAAGATTAAAAATAAGATATATAAAATTAGCTTATAGTATTTAAAAGGTATTATTAATTTAAAGCACTTTAAAGAGCGAATATAGTATATATTAAAGGCCTACATATACTTAGTTTAGTAGCACGTAGTTAAATAATTGTTTATTTAAAGCTAAAAAGGGAAGGGGGAAATCTCTATTTAAGCTATATAGCTTTATTATAAGAATAGTACTAATAGCATAGGCTAACTAAGTGCGGGGAATGCGCTAAGTAAGAAGCCTTACTTTTAGTCCTAACTTAACAAGTAGTTAACAGGCCCCCGCGATTAAAGCTAAGAGACTCTCCTTTCTATAAGCTTTAGTCTTATAATAAAGTAAGCAGCTAAGCAATACTACAACCTATCGTACTATCCACTATCTTTACTACTTAATTAGTAGTACTGCGAGACTATCTCCTTATAATTTCTAAAGCTTCCCTTTTAAATTACTTAATAAAGATAGTATTAATAAAGGCATCGCGAAGCGGTGCTAAACCGGCGCGGCGAAGCTAACGTAATACTAATTAAGGCTTATAAGTATAAGAGATTTATTAAAATAACGAATCCGACTAAACACCCTCTATGCTTAAAATAATAAAAGTGCTATTAAGAATATCCTTACTAGTAAGTGCTCGGTCCCCACTACTTTAAGAAAAACAAAAGGCCCTTTAAAGCTGTATTAAGGAACTAAAGGAGACTTAACGGTTATAAGAGCGTATCGCATAGCTTAAAGAGGAAATATAAGAAAAAGGAGGCTTACTCCTTAACTAATCGAAAAGGCGTTACCGGTCGGACTCCCCCGATTTAGCAGCTAATCGAAGTAGCGAGGTAAAGCTTAAAAACATTACTTAGTTAGCTTAACTAACCAATTCTCGGAAACGACTTAACTAGCTCTATAACCTAAAAGATACGTTTAAAGCTATACCCTAACGATTCCGCTAAGACGACGTTAAAATCCTATTTATAGTAGATTATATATATACCGACTATAAAGCGAGATAGCGCCGATACTTTAAGGAACAACCGCCGATTAATTAAGAATAATATAGCGCTAGCTAGATCTATTTTAAGGAATAGATACTTATGCTTATTAAGGATATAGTAAATAAAGAAATACTCTTAGCAATATAGCTAGAGAACGCTTAGTAGCGAGATATATAGTCTTTATTAAAGTTTAGCCTTTACCTTAACTCTATCGAACGGTATTTTAAGCGGCTATTAAAGTAAATACGGTTATTAAGGTTCTTCGCTAAGTTATAACTAAAGCTTTAAGAGCAACTTAACTTTTACTTAATACCTATTTATAAGTATAGTAAAGAAGAACTAGTCTAAGTAGCTTAACGCTACTAAGACGCTATAAATAATAAGAAACGCCGTTTAAGCGTAAGCTTTAAATTAAGATAGCGTAAAATAAGCTTAAGATCCTTTAACTAAGGAAATTCCTATTATAAGAGAGGCCGTAGTAAACGGCAGTTAGGAGGTTCTTATTACTAAGGCACTACTAATACCTCGACAATAATAAGGGGAGACTTACGTTTAGATACCTTTTAACGTAGCCGCGGCCGAGGTTATAGAAAAGGGCGAGGCCGAGGCTAAGGCCGAGGCTTATCCTAAAACTAAGGGGTTATCTATTTTAAATATAATAAGCTAAGTTACTATATAAATAAGTATACCTTAGCTTTAACTATAAATACCTTAGCGAACACCTTACGTATTAAAGCCGCTCCGTAGGGAAACGCTTAAAGGCTAGAGTAAACGCCTCTCCTCCGGCTACTTTAGTACCTTAAGGGGAGCTATAATAAACTCCCGTAGTGCTACTAAAGCGAAACCCTACCGATATAAAGGTATACTTAAATACTTATAGTATAGTAAACTTAATAAACGTGTATTTCGCACGCTAATAAGGCTTACTATAAGTCCTGCTATTATATCTTAAGCTCTTAAGACTAAGCGATAGTTAAGTAAATAACTACAAGGTCTAAGAGGTTTTAATAAGAATTACTAATATAAAAGGTACTAAAAAGATAATTACTTAGTACTACGTCGGTACTAATAAGTTAACGCCGAAT
>JAPEBW010001356.1:0-25565 GCA_027405785.1 Ophiocordyceps robertsii | reverse complement strand
CGAGAAAGGTCGATAAGATTTATATTAAGGTCTATTTTAGTTAAATTTAGAACCTTATCTCCCTCTTCGCTTAATTCTACTTCTTCTACTCTTTTCTTTAATTTTTCCTTTTTAGAAAAAGAAGAAGAAGAAGAAGGCTTTTTTAAGGTAGGTTTCTTCTTAGTTACCCTATTTAAATTGTCTATTTTCTTTCCTTTAAGCACTTAATAAAAAGGGGCTTTTTTAGGGTAAAGCCGGAAGTAATTAGCTACTAAGTAGCCTGGTTTTTTGCATTCTTTATAGTAAGAATTTAAGGAATTCCCCTGCTTTTTCTAAGGCTTTTTTCGTAGTAAGAAAGCTTTCTTTAAAGAGTCTTCTATATCCTCTACCCTTTTAGCTTCGTTTAAAAGACTAGCTATAAGGGTCTTAAGAGAGAAGGCTATAGAATTATGCTTAAGGCTCTACGTAATATTAGTTATATAGCTTTTAAATTCCCCGCTAAGGGAATTTAAAATCTATGCTATAAAAACCACTTCCGGAATATCTATTTCTCGAGATTTTAATTCCTTATAGACCTCTTTTACCTTATAAAGGTATTTCTCTAACTATAAGTCGGAAGGACTTAAGTTAAAAAGCTATTTAATAAGTAAATAATTTAACGAGAAATTCAAGGGATTATATAGCTTTTATAGCTCTTCCTAAGTATCTTTAGTAGTAGTTACGTGCTTAATCTATATTAAGGGACCGTCTTCTAAGCGTAGGAAAATTAAGGTAAGAGCCTTTTCCGTCTTTATATAATTTACTTACTTTAAAGCAGCTATAAGCTTTTCTTTAATAAGAATTGCTTGCATTTTAGTAGTCTATAAAGTATAATTTAAATTACCCTTTAACTTAGAAAACTCGTATTCTTTTTAGCCTGCTATTTTATATATCTTTAGTAAGATAGAATAAGTAGGTAAAGAAATGTTAATTTTTAACCTAAGAAGGGTCGAAAGATAAAAGAAGTCGGTAGGGATTAGTAAAGGAAATTCTAAGCAAATTCCTAAGGATAGAAGGGATCTTAGCGGAGAAGAGGGAATTTTAAGAGAATTTTATATAGATAAAGGGATTTCTAGAAAAGGAAAGAGATTAAAAGAGGTAATCGAGGTTAAGATATCTTTAAGTATAAATTCTAAGAGATTTAGTCGTTTAATTAACGTTCAATTTTAATAAGGGTTAAACGAGTAATTAAGGAAAGGGGTCGTATTTTCTCGGAATTTTCTAAAGCTAGTTAAAGGAGTGATTGATTTCTAGGCGTAGTAAGCTAAGCCGGGCTTATAACCTATAAAAGGTTAAAGCAGCAGCGAAATTATAGGGAAATTAGGAGATTACGTAATATTACGTAATAAAGGAGTCGATATTATATAAGGTAGGATTTTAGCTAGAATTAATTAATAAAGAATTAAGTGCGTAAGTGCTTATAGAATCTCTAGCTATTTAGTGGCGGCAGATTCGCCTTTTATAGATAAATGTAAGGGAACGGAGTAATATATCCGGACCGGCCTTTAGGTAGTCTTAAAGCCCGAAGAATGCTGATTTTAAAGCATTTTATCCCGTAGCTATATGTCCCTTCCTTATGCGGCAATTCGTGTTTTAAAGTTAGTTAAGGTTAGTTTAGGTCTAAGCGGATCCTTGTTTTATCTAGCTACCCTAACCTCCTTAGTTCCGTATATAACGTTATAAACGTCGTATAAGGACGTAAAGACTTAGAAAATAACGAGCCGAAGCTAGGCTATTTAATACGGGTTTTTATATAATTTATACACCCCCTTATATATAGCTAATTAAGTAAGGATTAAATAGCTGATTTATTAAAGTAGTAAAATCACTTTTTTATAATACCTTAGCAGCCCCTTTATTACCCTTAAGACCGCTAAGTTAAGCGTTATAAGTCCGCTCCCTTAAGTACGCTATCTTTATACTAACCTATAACTTAATATAAGCGGTAAGTATTACTTAGCGCCGCTTATAATAAGTCTTATATATACTACTTATTAAGCGGCTATACTTATTATAAGTAAGCGGGTCGCTTTAGCAATAGCTACTTTACTTATACTTATACTAGCCGCGCTTATAAGGCGGCTCCGGCTATCTTTACTACCGCTAAGATAGCTTAAAAGGCTAACTTTAATAATAAAGCGGTTAAAGCATAATTAAAAGCCGCCGCCGCCGCTTACTATTACTTATACTCGCTTAAGCGGATAGGCTATATACTTAAGTAAGTCCCCCTCCTCCTTTTTTTCCTTTTTCTTTACTACGCTTACTATAGCGATTAGCGCTAACTATTCTTAGTTAAGAATACCGCCTTTATAGCGCTATTAGCGGTGCCTTTATCTATCCCCGCTACCCTTATCTTAGCCGTTTGCATTACTTATAGTAGTGCCGCCGCCGGCCTTATTATGCCCGCTGCCGCCGCCGCGGCTTTTAACCCTTTCGCCGCCGCCGCCGCTTAAAAATCTAGGCTAAAAGGCCGTCTCCGCGCTTTAAAAGCCGCCGCCGCCGCCCTTAAGAAAGAGGGGGAGAAGGAGGAGGGGGAGGATAAAGATAATAATAAGGAAAAGACTAAAGATAAGAACGAGTAGCGTAAGCCTTAATCGCTTAAGCTAAGCGGCCTTAAATATAACTCCTTTTCCCCTTTACTTTATAAGATACTATAAGTAATAAAAAAGCTAAGGTTACCTCTTATTTTTACTTAAAGGGGAGCTATTAATCGCTAGGCTTATTATTTTTATTTATTAGTTTATAAAGGGCTTTAAACTTATTTAAAGTATTAGCGCTTATAAGCTCTTATATAGGCTCTTAAGTTAGGTTTAAGTAGCTACGCTACTTAACGAGCACTTTTTATTACTTACTTTTATTTACTTTTTTTTAATAAGCTACCTTTACCTCTTTAATTATAAATTCCTCTTCCCCCTTAATTAAAATTATAAAGGGCTAAGGGTTTATAACCGCTTAATTAAGTAAAGGGTCTTAAGCTACGTAGTATAATAAGTTTATATTAATCTTATTATATATCCTTAAAAGTAACCTTTTAAGCTTTATAACTTATAGGCTAATAACTCTTTAAACTATAAACTTTATATATAGCTAATTAAGCTTCTTTTTTAAGCGGCTAGATTAATAGTTATAAAGGTTTAATTAAACTTTATCCCTTAATACAAAACTTTTTACTAAAGACTTAAACTTATTAGCGTGCCGCTCTTAATCTTATGCGGCTGCCGCTATTACTAATTAGTAATAGTTTATAGTTTCCTTAAGCTTTTAAATAAAGTAAGTAGCTTAAGCTTTTAATAAGGCGGCTAAGTACTCTTCCGCTATTATATCCGCTACTTAAAGTATTAAGGAGGGGGGTTTAAAGCTATATAATATAAAAAAAGGGGTTATGCTAATAAACGCTTAAAGCTTACTATTTAAAGTAAGCTATATAGCTAAGAGCTAATAGTTTTAGTCTGCTTAATTTTAAGCTACTACGGCCTATAAGTAAGCTTATACCTTTTAATTAACGCGTTTTAAGCCCTTATTAATTTATAGGTAATATATAGAGCTAAGTAGCTAAGTAACTTAAAGTAGCTTATAAAGGTGTTATTAAAAGCGCTTTATTTAGTAAAAGCCCTTATTATTTATAATTAAAGTAAGCTAGCTATATATCCGCGCTTAGCATTAAAAGAAACGTTTTATATATACCTTTACTTTTATAAAGGGCATTAGCTTAAGCACTACTTCCTTATTAAAGCGGTCTTTAATAACTTATATATAGCGATTCCCCCTTAATATAAATAAAAGGTCCGTTATAAAATCTATTTAGATATATATTTAAAACTAATTTAAGATTAATAGCTACTTTAAGAGCTTTTTATAAAGCGCCTGCTAAATCTTTATATAGCTATAAATATTATAATTACGGAGGAAGCGGCGTATATAGTGCTATATAAAGGGCTAATAAAAGTCCCTTATAAGCCTTACTACTATGCTTTATTAGCCGGGGTAGCTAACGATACTAAAGTCGTAAATTAGCTATATTAGCTTCTCTCGGAGCTCGTTCTTTAGCTTATCTTTTAATAAAGCGTTCCTCTTATTAACTTCCGTTATATAAGAGGCGCCTAGCACTTATAACCTACCCTTTTAGCGGAGGTGCTCCCTTAAGTCGATATAGTAGTCCGCTACTTATACCTTTAATCGTAGCTTTAGATTTAAGGAACGCGCGCCGGATTTTATAGCGCGCCGCACGCTCTTATATATATAGTCTTAAGAAGCTAGCCTATCTTAAAGACGTTAAAGGCCCTTATCTTAAAAGATCCTCGCTACTTAAGCGCTTAAGCCTACTTAGTCCCTTAAACCTAGCGCTTAAGGAGGCGTTAGTAAAGAAGGTAGGATACTTACTTTTAATATAGTAAGCGGGTTTACCTTATTAAATAAGGGGGTTAAAGGCTCCTTAATAAAAGCACTAAATAAAGAGGTTAAAGATTCTTTAATAAAGGAGACCTTAATAGACGTATATAACGCCGCTTATAGAATAAGCTATAAATCCCGCGCTTTAATATCCGCGTTTATAGTGCGGTCTTAATCCCGCTAAAAAAGCGCGTTTAAAACGGCGGAGTCCCGACCCGGCCTATACTTAATCTAAAAGTTAAAGCAAGATAGGTACTTAGCTTAACAGGCCTACCGCTTAAAGAGGTGCTAGCGGGTTATAAAATACTTTAAGTTCTAGTAGTCTATAAAGACTTTAAAGCTCTTATAACTACGGAGCTCCGCTTACTATTACTTAAGATAGCTAATAATAGCGAGTATTTCTTTATCGTAAATAGCGTAGTTCCTTTTTGCTAGAGTTAGCTTCCTTAAGTAAAAGGCTATAAGCTACTTCCGCCTTTTTACCTCTTATAAAAGCGTGCCCTTAAGCGCCTAGCCGCTATAATCCGCTTTTACTATAGTAGTATAGTTAAAATCCTATTAAAGTAGTACTAAGGCCTATAAAAATAGGTCCTTAAGCGTATAAAACGTACTTTTTTATATAGGTTATTAATAAAAAGCTACCTTTTTCTTTATAATCTCGTTTAGCGGTATAACGATTTTAAAAAACCTATAGATAAATATATAGTAGTAATTAGCAAAGCTTAAAAAGCTCCGCACGCTAGTCTATATTATTAAGGTATCTTAGTCCTAAATCGCCTATATTTTAACGGGGTCCGCTTAAATACCCGCGCTAGTATAGATTACGAACTTAAGGTACTTTATATACTTAACCTTAAACTTATACTTATCCGGATTAAGGTATAAGCCGTATAGGTAAAAGCGGTTTAAAACCCTCCGCACTTTTTATATATAGTTTTTATATAAGCCGCTACTATAAATAAGAATATTATCGATATAAGTAAAGGTAAACTTATTAAAGAAGTCGCGAAGGACGTTATTAATATAATATTAAAAGGTAGCTAAGGCCTTAATAAGACTAAAAAGGGTTACTAGCTACTTAAATAAGCTATAATAAGTATAGAAGGCCGTCTTTTACTCTTTACCCTTTACAATCCGCACCTTATAAAACGCCTATATAACGTTAAGCTTAGTAAACTACTTTACCTTTAATAAGTTATAAAGCGTATTAAAGATTAAGGGGAGCGGGTAATAGTCTAGCCGCGTAATTATATTAAGGGCTTAATAGTTATAGTAAAAGCGGATTCCGCCTCTTAGTTTCCGGACGAAAAGCACTAAGGCGCCTGCTTTAAAGCTACTCGCTTAGATAAACCCTTTATCTAAAAGGTCCCGAAAGGTCTTCTTAAGTACTAATAACTTAGCCCGGGATATACTATATAGCGGCTTAAAGGGCGCGGGGAACTCCCTTCCTCGCTTATCTATACGGATAGGGATTTTATAGTCGACTCTTAGCTTATAAAAGTTAAGCTTATCAGCCTTATGTTTTATAAAAAGCGGCAATAAGTCGTAAAAGCGCTAAGGGATTACCTTTTATAAGTCTATAAGCGATTTTAGCGTCTTAATCTTTAAGGCTTTATCGATATCTATAAGACTTATAGCATAAATCGCCGCGTTAGCGGCGGCCTTGCCTTTTTAGCGTATAAGCCGTTTAACTATACTTATAAAGATTAAGGCAAGTACTTTAATAGCGTTAGCTAGCCTTAATATAGCCCCTATCTCCTTAAAGGCGCCGTTAATATAGCGTAGCTATATCTCCGCTAAGCCGAACTATAGCTTTTTTTAGTGCGGAACTAAGAAAGACTGCGTATATATAAGCTAAGGCTTCCTTAAGATTAAAGAGAATTTAAGCTCCGGGATTATATATACTACAATAAGCTTTAAGTAGCCGGCTACTTCCGTAGCTAGCTAAGTAATACCTTTAATCTCCGTACCCTTTATTACGCTTAAGGCGCCTTTTACTTAGCGCGGGGTAATCCTCTTAATAAGCACTTATATCTAACGTATAAACGCCTTATTTACTATAGCGTAGCACTAGTATCCTTTATCTATAAAAGCGGTAAGAGATTTAGACTAATTAAGCATAACTTATATTAAAGTAAGATCCTCTTTTATATAGGCTGCTAGCTCTTACCTTACTTATGCTAATAACTATAGCTCCGGGGCCCGTTTTTACTTTAAAGCTATTCTTTTCTCTCCGCCTCGTAAGGGGCGGGGTCCTTATTATCTAAGGCGAGCTAAGGTAGTATATTAACCGCTATAAAGCGGATTCCTATAAAAAGACGCTTCGCCGGCTTATATAGGCACTTTATAGCGAAGTAAGAGCCTACTCTATAGCGTAAGTATTAGCTATTAGCACGTTGTTTTTAAATCTTATCGCTAAAGACTTATTTCGCCCGCTATTAAAAGGACTAGCCCGCTAGTATAAAAGAGGTTAAGGTCGTAAACGCCTTCTTTAAGCGTTTTATATAGTCGGTCCTTATCGCGGTTATAAGGGTATCGCTATTAACGTTAATAGTAAGCGTATCTTATAAAAGGGGGGTAACTTTATCCTTATTATATAAAGTACGCTTCTATAACTTTTAAAAGTAAGGCGTCTATTTATAACCTTAAGCTACTTTTATAAAGCGGCTAACGTACTTACTATATATAGATAGTATAATAATAAGGATAAGCAGCTTGCGGAGTGCTAAGGTAATTAAGTTCCGTAGCTATATTAGCTTCGCGCTATCTTTTTATATCGTAATACCCGCCGCTTAAAAGAGGGTTTCCTTAAACTTAAGGAGGAACTCTTTAAAGGACTATCCGTCCTTTTATCTAAGGGTATATAGCTTATCCTACGCTTTTTCTTATTTTTATATATTGCTAAACGCGTAAATAAGGTGCTAGAAAAAGTCTTAAGGGTCTAGAAAGCTATTATAGCCCCTTTTTTCTTAAAAGCCTGCGATCCTCTATATTTAAGGCTTTAGTAGTATATATAAGAGCGCGTACTAAACGGCGCTCCGGCCGTTATTAAGGCCGTATTCCTCGTTAGTATAGTATTTTACTTATAGCTAGCTAAGGAAAAAGTAAAAGCTCTCCGGCTTCTTATTTTATATTAGCTATAAGAGTAGCTTCTGTACTATAGTAATCGTAGGCGCCGTTCTTAGCGCGGCTAATACTATAAAGGTTAAAATAAGCTTTATAGTCGGCCCCCTTAGTACGGCGAGGAAGTTATTCCTTTAGCCGGCCGACGTACCCTTTAATGCCTTTAAGGCGTTCTATAACGACTTTATAATAGCGTCGTCCCGCTCCGCTTAAGGCGGAGCTCCTGCTATTATACTATCGAATAAGTTTATAATTAATAGCTTATACTATTATAAAGTAAGTAAAGGCTAGTATATAAGTGCCGTTTATAGTATTATAATAATAAGCTATAAAGAGCTTGTATATATACGGCGGGTCCGTAGCTATATATATAGACCCGGCCCTCCTTATATAATAAGGCTTAAGCTATAGCTTAAGTCCTTATAACCCTATAAGTTAAAGACTTTAATAGCCTTAAGCTTTATAGCCTTACTATATACTTAGTAATATATAGATTATAAGACGATATACCGCCGCCTTAGCTATACTAGCTTAAAGAGGGTTTTTAAAGCATATAATAAAGCTAGCCTTAAGATTAATAAATGTAACGGGTCGGCCCTAACGGGGCTAAAGCAGTGGTTATGCTACTGTTCGTTGCTGTTACGGGGCAGCCATTTAATTAAACCACTGCGTTAGACGGCGGCAGCGAGGACAAAAGAAGACGAATTAACTAAGCTGCTAGCTAGTCAATTGACCACGCCTATTAAGGGTTGCACGGGCGCAGCCCGGGCCCAATCCAGGGCCCAGCCCGTAATAATAAAGAAAAGGCTAAGAGATTTTATTATAAGGCTTATTACTTAAGGAAAGCAGACGCGATAATTAATCGTAACTTAAGTATAGTAGCTTAAGCGTTCGTTATATATATATATTAAGACTTTTTTTAATATAAGCTTATAAGCTATAAAGGCATTAACTATTGCCTTTATAGTATTAACGTCTTTATTAGATTTTACTAAGCACTATTTTCGCTTATAAAGGATCGGGCCTTCGATATAATAAAGGCTTAAAAGTTATAGGTTAAGAATAGTGCTACTAGCGCCCTTATTTAAGTGCTAGCCTTTAATAACGCAACGGAATTCTATATTAAGAAGATAAAGGCTTAGTTAAGGGAGAACTACTTTATATTATGCTATAGCGCGCCTTATATATCTTAGTAAAACGGTAAAGTAAAGAGAGCCGGCCGCATGCTTATAAAGTCCGTAAGGGTAATATATATTAAAATAAGGCTACCGGAATTCCTTTAGCTTTAGTATATAGAAATAGCTATATATATAGCGAACCTCTTACCTATATATAGCACGGCTTTAAAGGAGGCGCCGCTAAAAGCCTTGCTTAAAGAGATTAAGGTTCCCTATATATACTCTATTAAGTATATCCGGACTTAGGGTTATATTATATATATAACTAAGCCGTAAAAGATATTAGCTAAGACGGCTAAAATAGACCTTAAAGTATAAAAAGAAAGACTTATAGGTCTTAAGGGGCTTTATAGTTATATTTATAAGGTATAGCTCCTTAACTAAAAGAAAATTATAATTATTAAGGATATATGCTTTTATAAGGTAATTAAGAAGACCTTACCCTTTAAAGAAAAAGACTATAACGTTACGGTCTTTAATAAGGATAAGGATAACGCTAACTTTATAAAGGATATAATATTATATCGCTTAAGCTATTACGAGACCCTTAACCGTTAAGATAACCTTAATTATAATAAAAACGATAAATTTAAGGGGGGTAGGCCTTAAAATAAAGGTAACGAGCTAAGGTAGTAGTAAGCTCCGAAGCTACTACCTCTTAAGTAATAATAAGCTTTATAGCCGTTACTACTAATACTTTATTATACCCCTTCCTTACTTATAATAACGATAAAGCTAAGCGATAATAATATAAATATCTTTATATTAAATACTTTAGTTTAAGGGCTAAAGGTATACTTAAGAGAGACTATAAGGGTTTAAAGTAGCTTAAAGACGGCCTTTATAGGTGCGGGTTACTTAAGGACTTTTCTAAAGACCTTATAGCTAAAGATACGCTTAATTCCTTATACGCTAAATCTTAATAATAAGAGACTTATAGATTCCCCGCTTAAAGCATTATAGGCTAATAAGATATACCGATTTAATAATCGGCTAACTTACTAATAGATTAGTTATATAATAGCGGTTAAAGGAGGGCCTTAAAGGACTATATTAAGGGCTTTAATAATAAAGCTTATTATTATAAACTAACGCTAAAACCTATTTAAGCTAGGCGTATTAATAGCCCTTAAAGTAATTTACTAAAAGAAGGACTAATTTAATAACTTAAGTAACTAGCTAGTCCTCTTTATATTTAATATAATAATTACCGCTATAAAAGGTTTATAGATAACCTAAAAACAAGCCCTTAAGTAGGATAACTATAAGACCTACTAGCTACCCGCAATAAGGCGGGAAATTAATAAATTAAAGTAAAAAGATACTTAAAGCCTTATATATAAACTACTAAGGGCTTAAGTCTTTAATAAGAAATAAGTCTATTTTAAGAAGCTAGTTTAAAGTAAAGAACCCTTTATAAAAGCTTATTAAGTCGTTTAAGGAGACTAAGACTTAAAGGATAAGCCTACGGAGGAGCTTTATATAGCGGTAGTATACTAAGCCTTATTAAAGCTATTTATAACGATCGTTATAGTTAAAGACTTAAAGTAAGAACAATTTAACGTTATTTACGCTTATATATATATAAAAGTATAAAAAAAGGCTTTCGTTACGTAGCCTTATAAGCTTAAAGATAGTATAGACCGGGTTTATAAGCTTAATAAGGCCTTATATAGTTATAAAAGCTCGCTTAAGTAATAGTATAACTAAGTAAGTATAGACTTAAAAGAATATAGCTTTAAGCGCCTTAAGATAAATAAGTATATCCTCCGCTATAAAGTAAGCGATATACTTATAATTATCTATATAGATAATTTTATTATAGCAGCATTAACTAAAAAAGCTATTAAGGCCGCGGCCGATATCCTAACTAGGCTATATAAGACTAAGTAGCTTAGCGAGCTTTAAGAATTCCTAGGTATTTAATTTAAACGGGATAAAGCGGTAAAAACGATTTTTATATACTAAATAAGGTTTACTAAGAAGATCCTTAAGAAATTCGGTTAAGAGGTTATTAAAGCTGTAAAGGCGCTATAGCTAGTAAGACTTAAGGTTCCTTATAACTAAAAGAGTTAAGAACCTATAATAAACACTATAAAGTAGCTTCGCTAGACTAATAGCTTTAATTACCTATTAATAAGCACTTAGCTAAATATTATATATATAGCGAATAAGCTCTTTAAAGCTAATAGTAACTTAATATATAACTATATAGCAATTATAAAAACACTATAGCGCTATATTAAGAGCACCTTAAACTATAAGGTTATAATAAAGGGGAAATACTTAATTAAGGACCTTAAGCTTTAAGTATATATAGATACCTTATTTACTAACGACTAAAGTACTTATTACTTTACGGCGGGCTATAGTATATTCTTTAGCGATAAGCCTATCTTTTAAAAGAGTAAAAAGCAAACGGTTATAATAACTTTATTAATAAAGGCGGAGTTTATAAACCTTATGCTTATAAGCATAGCAGCGATATAATAATATTAGCTATTAATAAAGCTAAGCTAGCTATAGCTAAGTTTATTTATAATCTTTATAAATAGCTAAAACGTAAGGCTTATAATGCTAAATAAAAATAACTTAGCTAAGACTAAGTATATTAATATTTATTATAAATAAATTATTTACCGTACCGATAAAGGCTTTTTTTAATTAATATAAGTGCGGATTAATAAGATAATCGTAAATAGCTTTATAAAAAGCCTCTTAAGAGAAAAATATAACTAATTTATTTAGTAGCTAAGAATAAAAAAGGCAGTTAAATAGGCCTTTAAAGGGCTTTATATATAGATAAAGCATTATATAAGCAAAATAGCTAGTTATAATTAGTTAAGATTAAAAAACACTAAAGTAAGTATAATATATAAAGGAGAGGCTATATCGTAAGGCTTTATATATATATGCGCCTTATATATAGCTAAGGGGAGGTGTTATAAATATAAGGAGTGTATACGCTAAGGCCCTATACCTATTTCACTGCGAGAGCCTTGGGCGTAGCCCTAGCCCTTATTTGCAGGGGTTAGCTATATATATATAAGGGCACCCCTTCGCATACACATTCCTTCCTAGCTAGCTAGACACCATCATTATCTTCCAGAGCTCCTTTTTCCATAGAATCCACCCTCAAGCGAGCAGTCAGTCAAGTGACTGTTGCTGCATACATACGTGGTCTCGGGGGCAGGCGAGTCGTCGCAAGATGTGTATTCATTTGAGTGGCCGATGTGTTGGCCAGCCTTACGTCTCTTGGAGCCCGGGCTCTCCCGCAGGGACAAACGGCGAAGCTATTGTTCCCCCTTGTCCCCGATACCGGAAAACTCGATCGCTGCGTATGTACGGATATGCATGTACAGATACATGTACGAATAATCAGTCGGGGCTTTGCTGGCTAGCATACTACATAGGTGCGGATAGACGGAGCTGCTGACGCCGTTGGCAGCCCCCTATATAGGGAGGGTAGGCTGGGCGGCCAGGCAGCGCCGCTTGCGCCTCACGCGCGTCGAGCAATTAGAAGAGACTGACGTCGATGCCTTGACACGTGAGGGCGCCCGAGACTGCTATGCTGACCCGTGATGCCGTGATACCAGGCAAGGCGCACTCCGATGTGCCGGCGTCGGGCTGCAGCGAGGCAGGTTGACGGCGCTCTCGACGAGGCCATTGGAGTCCTCTGGCCAGATGGATGCCATAGCACGCAAGCAGCATGCAGAAAAAAAGCAACGAGGAGCAAGTTGTTGGTTCGGTTCTCAGGTGCCGGATCATTCAGCCGATACCTCTGCGCGTGGGTGCGGGTACCGGATGTAGGGCTTGGCTGTCGGTGGCACCCGCAGGTATCCCGGCACGGCATCCATGTATCGGGCCGGAGACGGCTGCACTGGAGCAAATCCACCCTTCCAACGCTGACTATCTGCTTGACTAGGGGGGCGCAAATCCCCCATTTAGAGGCGATGGCGACGCCAGCGATAAGAAAAAGGGGCAAAGCCCGAGAACCGGGTTCTGCACCGGGGGGCTGATGGAGGCCGGGCTGAATCCGCTGAGCCTACCTTACCTTTACACTGTAAACGAAGCATCTACCTACTGTACTAGGCGGGCGGCGGTGGATGTGCAAAACAAATTGGTTGCGGAAAGGTCATCATCTCCTCCTGCCGTCGGCTCTTGATTCTTTCCTCCACTCATCGCCGCTTCTCCCCAACCTTCATTTTTTTCTCACCTCCGAGCCTCGTTCGTCACCACCTCGACGTCTTGCTTTATCGACAAGTGTCCTGCGAGTCAGGTCCTGCGAGTCAGGTCGAGGGAGCACGCAGATTCGCTGCTGTCCGTCACCACCACCACCATCTACCTCTAGCACTGCAACCGCCGCTTCCCGAGTACGACTGCGCACCAAAACCCACCACTGCCACCACTGCGACTCCCGGAACACAGCACGCGAGCCCTCGATACCCTCCCTGCTTAGTCTTCACCCCCGTCCTGGCCAGGCACGCCGTCGTCTCGCCCGCCTCCGCCATCTCCCCCGCCGCCACCCTCTTCCGTCTCTCCTCGTGGTGACGGTACAGGTGACGCTCCATGTACCTGTGCCCCTTTCAGGTGGCCACACGCGACAGTTTCAATTGGCCCACGAGCAGAAACAGCGACGACTGCTTTTCTGCCTCTCCCGTCCCGGCCCCATCCGCAGGCGCGCCAACCCACTTCGCTTCAGGCAGGGCCCGCGACTTTCTGTCGGCCATAAAAATTGACCTCGGCGGCGTAGCGCCTCTTCCACTGTATGTATGTACCTGCTCACCCACAGGTACTCGCATGGCCTTGACAGATGCCCCCCCCCCCACGGGGGCGCTAAGCCCGGCCCTCGTTGTTGATTGATGACTTACTGACTGGCTGGAACTCTGTCACCCGACCCCATCAGGTACTTCTCGACTTGCCAAACGTCGTCGCTCTCCTCCTCGGCCCTCTGCTCTCTGGCTGTCTCGCCTCCGCTCCCCCGGTCCTCTCCCTCCCTTTCCCCTTCTTCCCCTTCCATTGAGAGCAGGTGGGCGCTGCTGCTTATCAGCCCCAAGACCGCCCAGCATTTCTTCGACAAGCCAGTCCCGTCTCCCCTCCAACATCCCCCTGCGCACTCTTCCGACGGCCAACCACCAAGACTCGTCCCAGTCGGCCTCGCTCCTCGCCTCGCCGGGAAACGACGCCCGCCCCTCTCGCTTGTCCTCGAGCTCCGAATCATCCTGGACCGACACGGGCGATATTGGCGACCAACTCGCCGACGAACACGATCCCGTCCGCCTTCAGCTGCCCGACGAGCTTGAGGGAGAGCTCCTCGCGGGCGTCCAGAAGCGCTCGTCGAGGCACTCCAAAAAGGTCCGCATCCGCGATCCTTCGCCGCATCGTCACCTGCGCTCTCCCTCGCGATCTCGCACCGTCGACAAGGAGGCCATCGAGGTTCCCGTCGTCTCCCGTCCCCGGCCTTCGCGGGCTGAACGTTGCATCGGCGCCATCATGTCTGGACGCTCGGGCTCCATCCACGGCCTGACGGGCAAGGCCCTCCTGTACGAATCATCCCCTCGGCCCGCTGGTGCCCGCTGTATCCGACAACGCTCTGCTGACCACATCTTCTTGGCAGTTACTTTACCAGCATCTTTGTTTCCCTCGGCGTTTTTCTTTTCGGCTATGATCAGGGCGTCATGTCGGGCATCATCACGTACGCTTCTCCCCTCCCCGGACACCGTCAGAGTAGAGACGGCCGTGAACTGACAAGGCACCGTCCAGCGGCCCATACTTCATCGACTACTTCAGTCACCCGTCCAAGGCCCAGGTAGGGACCATGGTCGCTATCCTCGAGATTGGTGCCTTCATCTCTTCCTTGGTCGTCGGCCGCGTCGGTGATATCATCGGGCGACGCCGCACCATTCTTTACGGGTCCTGCATATTCTTTGTCGGTGGCGGCCTGCAGACCTTTGCCGTCTCCATGCCCATGATGATGGTCGGCCGCATCGTGGCTGGTCTTGGTGTTGGTGCGCTTTCGACCATTGTGCCCGTCTACCAGTCGGAGATTTCTCCTCCCCACAACCGTGGCAAGCTGGCGTGCATTGAGTTTTCCGGTAACATTATCGGCTACACCACGTCCGTCTGGGTCGACTACGGCTGCGGCTACATTGAGAGCGACTCGTCGTGGCGCGTGCCGCTCCTGATGCAGTGTGTCATGGGAGCTCTCCTGGGCCTGGGCAGTCTGATCATCGTCGAGTCCCCGAGGTAAGCCGGCCCCGTCCGGTGCTTCCCTTGCCCGAGCCGTGACTCAGCGCGCTGATGCTTCCCAGGTGGCTCCTCGACAACGATCACGACGAGGAGGGCATGGTCGTCATCGCGAACCTGTACGGCGGCGGCGACATCCACAATGCCGAGGCTCGCGAGGAGTACCGCGAAATCAAGATGAATGTGCTTCTCCAGCGTCAGGAAGGCGAACGCACGTACGCAGAAATGTTCCGCAAATACCGGACCCGCGTCTTCATCGCCATGTCCGCCCAGGGGCTCGCACAGCTCAACGGCATCAACGTCATCTCGTACTACGCCCCCTATGTCTTTGAGTCGGCGGGCTGGGTCGGCCACGACGCGGTTCTCATGACCGGGCTCAACGGCATCACCTACTTCCTTTCTACGATCCCGCCCTGGTATCTCGTCGATCGATGGGGTCGACGGGCGATTCTGCTTTCGGGCGCCGTTGCTATGGCCATATCATTGTCTCTCATTTCCTACTTCATTTTCCTCGACATTAAGTGGACGCCGCGGCTGGTTGTCCTGTTCGTCATGATCTACAACGCGGCGTTTGGCTACTCGTGGGGACCTATTCCTTGGCTGTACCCGCCTGAAATCCTTCCCCTCAGCATTCGATCCAAGGGTGCCAGTCTGTCGACGGCCACGAACTGGGCTGCCAATTGGCTCGTGGGCGAGATGACACCAATCTTGCAGGAGTGGATCAAGTGGCGGCTCTACTTGGTCCACGCCTTCTTTTGTGTGTTGAGCTTTGTCATTGGTAAGTCTGGGATTTGGTCAAACGGACGAGACAGTAGCCGCTGACGCTTGGTACAGTGTACTTTATTTACCCAGAGACTTGCGGAGTCCGTCTGGAGGACATGGACTCTATATTCGGCGATGCCAGCACTGTTGTCGGCACTCCGTCGATTCGCGCCGAGACGGGATCTCTCATCAGGGGCGGATCGCCGGTTGGATCCGGACGCGGCACCCTGGGCTCGACGAGTGGCATCCCCGGACTGTTCCTTGGGCCAAACTCGGAAGTCGACGACGATAACAAGTCGTCGATCCAGCCGGGCGGCGGCGAAGACCGCAGCGTTGGCGGGTGGCTATCAAGAGTCGCTCGCGGCCGCGCAGGCAGCACCGGCAGCGGCCAAGGGCGCTATGCTCCTCTTGGGCAGCAGGAGGAGGGCAGCCGCAACAGTCACAACTGAAGAGGCCCTTGGCTGGTGTCGCGCGAATAGAGTTCTTGTATATAGACGGTGACAGGGGCATCCCAAGTGCCGACGCTGGAACGCGGAAAGCGCTGGTGCCCGAGATGAGAGCTCGGCCAGGACATGGCAGGCCGCCCGAGGTTCGAAAGCGCCGACAATGGACGTGTAGGCGAATCACGGCGAGAAGACGAGTCATGGGCGCGGCACCTTGGCCTTGCGGGAACGGGCATGATATATTGATGAGCGGTAGAGCAGGCATAGCCCGAGGCAGTGGCCGGGACGAGCGAAGACATAGATACCTCGAGTGTATATGAGCCACAACCTTGGATGACTTGGTCTGTCAATGCTGCAAGGTGGTCGGTATGGAGCAAAAGCATGTGGTGCTCTGTCTGTCATGGGTCGACGACGATGATCGGGAAAACAACGGAGGTATGTGGGTACCCTGACTGGACTGGCCAGCCTATCAGCCCCGACCGAGAAAGTCTGACCTCGCGGCGCATGGACCGAGAGCCGTTGGAGAAGGCAAAGACAGAACAAGCGACCGCGATGACGACGCCCAACCTGGAGGTGGTGCACGCATACCGACACCTGTACCGGGGCCTGCTGCAGGCGGTGCGATACTCGGGCCCGGCGCGGTACGTGGCGCGGGACCAGCTGCGGGCGGCGTTCCGGCAGCCCGGGGCCGCCTTCGACGCCGAGGGCTGCAAGCGCACGCGCTGGTTTGTGCAGGCGGCGGCGCGGGAGCGGGGGCTGGAGCACCGCATCCTCAAGAACCTGCTGCGGGTGCGGTCCGAGAGGCTGGCCGAGGCCAAGACCTGGAGGGCGGCGCTGCACGAGAGCAAGGTCAAGCCGTGGGTTTTTCCCCCCTCCCCGCCGTTGCGCGCGCGCGCCGTTTCCCCAGTCCTCTGGGAAGAGGGGGGGGCGAGAGAGAGAAGGGGGGGCTAACAGTCGGTGAGCAGGAGTCCGATGAAGGCGGAGCAGGAGACGGCCATGCGGCACTACGAAATGACGATTGCGATGCTCAACAAGAGCATGGGGCTCTGCCTGCGGTGACGGGTCGGGACGGCAAGCGGGAGAAATGTCACGGGCGGGAAGAGGCGGGGCGAACAGCGTGAGGATTTCGAATGCCGACTACCAGCGGGCAGACAGCCGGCCGGCAGCAGCCCCTCGTCACTGGGCGGTTCGAGCCGAGCCTTTTCAGCACCAACTTGCCATGCTGCCACGGCACAGGCAACCATTCGCATTGTACACGCCATCCTCGGCCGGCTCAGACGAGCAAGGGAGCAGGACAAACAAAAGCTAGCGGCGGGGACGCGGCACCCGCCCGATAGTACATCAACACATGGCCGGGCCGTAGATGAGGGCCCCTAGATTACAGAGGCTGGACCGCCGCCAACGCTTGCTCCCACCTGTGCCTTGGTTCCGGCCTCGGCCGGCTCTTCGATGGCCACCTCGAGCTCCTTGAAGATGAGGTGGTTGAGGCTCCTGCCCTCGCGCGTGTAGATCCAGTTGCCGGAGCCGGTGCCTTCCTTTTCGCCCTGGCTCTCGCCGATGATGCACCAGTCGTAGCGCTTGGGGCCTGAGATGGGCGACGAGAGCCAGATTTGCTTGTTGGGGGGCTGCTTGTTGATGACATAGGTGCCCTTGTCTGCTACCGTGATGGTCATAACACCGGCCTGTGCATGGGGACGGGAGTGTCAGTTAAAGGAGGCTGCAGCGACACGGGAGGAGGAGAGGACGCACCGAGAACTCAATGTCAATGTCTTCCCTGGTGTCTTGCAGGTGCTCAAACTTAGCCGCGACGGTGTCGAGGTAGGCGTCGGCCAGCTCGTGGTACTCGTTTTCCGAGAGGTCGACGACGCCGTACGAGGGCTCCGTCTTGGCCGCGTCGGGCTTGGCCGGGTTATCCGTGTGCGGCATGATGCCCCTGGGGCGGGCGGACGACGCCGCAAACAGGCGGCGGGCGGCGAGCAGGCTGGGCGGTTGCCGGAGGGCGGCGGCGCAAGGAACGAGGCGGCGGGTGGTAGGGCGAGCGGCGGCGGCGGCGGCGCGCGTGACGAGCTGTGAAGCTCGGAGCGAGCCTTGTAGAGACATGGCGTGCGTGGCGAGTGGCGAGAAAGCGCAATGGCGTTGATGACGCGGAGCAGAGGGAGCAGATGGATTCGTCGTCGTCGCCGGGGCGGTCGGGAGGAGGGTTTCGGGTCGGGTGGGATGGAGGGGTTCGCCCCGTGATGATGCGCGGCGCTAGTTGAAGCTAGACGGGGAAGGACACGGGCAGAAGAGCCAGCGGGCCGCGCGGGATATGAGATGAGTTCTGCGAGGACGACGACTAGACAGGCAAACGCTCTTGTTGCAATTGTCGTCTTGGGGGGGATGCGGTGGCTGAGAAGGGGCGGGCGGAGGGACGGATGGGAAGAGAAGGAGGCTGCTTGTTGCGGTTGCGGCATTGGGTGAATTGGAGGAAAGCTACTACTTACATACCAGGTAAGCTCCCCCCCGCGGCTCTAGGTATTATTACCTGGGTATGGAGGTACCTGAATCACGGCAGCCTACTAGAGTGCCCACTACCTTGAGTACCTTGTGGTACCTACAGTGGACAGGCGTTGGAGAGATGTCGGCATCAGCTGTTTTCCTCCTAGACCAGGGCTCCATCGCCACGTCTAAATCTGTACACATTTTGGTATGTACACTCTGACCGAGGTTTCATGGCAATGTATATTTAGACTTGTCAATCATGCACAGTCGCTGTTTAGATGGGTACATACAGGTATGTAGTGGAAAGTCGAGACTCGCGGCGTCAGTACCTGGAACACGGGCAACGGTGGCAGTCTCGGTCAGTACCAAGCTTGCCCTGCGAAACACCTCCAAACGGACTAGTCGGCCCCGAGGCTGCCCCGCCACAAGCCCCCACCTGCTTGTGGCCCGCGATAGGTCACTCACCCACTGATGTTGGGACGTGTGGCCCGCCCTGAATGCTCCATGATAGCTGAATCACGAATGCTCCCTCTCCCCTCCTCCTCCAGTGCATACGGCGCGCCCTCCTCTGCCTGTCCGCCCACACGAGGCCTCCCTCCGGCACCAAAGGGTACAAAGCAACTACAAGTGGGCGGCGACTCCTCCCGGCCCCCGTCTATCCTGGGCCCCCCAGCAGCCTTGCCTCGTGCCCGCCGCGCACCGCCGAGCACGAGGACAAAATGATCAACGCCTTTCTCGTCTTCAACGGCCAGGGCCAGCCCCGCCTCACAAAGTTCTACACGCAGCTGGCAAGTCGCGAGCGCTGCCGTCGCAGGTCCCAGGTCTAACGCGCAGCCGTCCCGCTAGGAAACGAGCATCCAGCAGCGCCTGATATCCGAAATCTTCACCCTCGTCTCCAACCGGCCCTCGGGCGCCTGCAACTTTCTTCCCCTGCCGCCCTTGCTGGCCGCCTCGGGAACCTCGCACACGTCGTCGCACGAGCAAAACGACGTGCCCTCGCTCGTCACCTACCGTCACTACGCCACCCTCTTCTTCATCATCATCTCCACCTCGACCGAGTCGCCCCTTGCCCTCATCGATTTGATACAAGTCTACGTCGAGGCCCTCGACAAGCTGTTTGAAAACGTCTGCGAGCTCGACCTCATCTTCAACTACGAGTCTCTACACGCCACCCTCTCCGAAATGGTCATTGGCGGCGTCGTCATCGAGACCAACCTCGACCGCATCGTCGCCGGCGTCAAGGCACAGGGCACCGTCGCCAAGAGACCCGTCAACGAGGGGCGCGCCTCTGGCCTGAGCTCCGGTCTCGGCATGACGGGCAACTTCGCCTGGGCAGGACGATGACGCCGTGCTGGAGAGGTACGCTTCGAATGGAAGAGACGAGTGGATTGGACTGTCTGGGACGTGGCATTCATACACGTATATGATTTGGCCTACCAGGGTATAAAGCCAGCGCCAAAGAGACTCCAAGAAAAGGGGGCCGACGCCATGTCAGGCCGCCGGCGGGGAGGGCTCTGCCCATGACGGAGCTTATTTGGACTCTGATGGCGGTCCTTTTGTAGGCACCCCCGTTTCTGGAGCGTCCCTTCGGCGTTCATACCGTTTCTCGGGGTCCATGACGCCGAATATATTGACAGCATGGCGGCGCATCTAGTTGCACGTCAGACAAGCAAGCGCCAGCAAATGCGGAATCGGGGAAGCACACCTCCTCGGAGGGCTTATACTCCTGTCCCCAAAACTCGAAATCGGCGTAGAAGAAGATGTAGACCAACACGACTGGAGATGCTAGAGTCAGTGCCTGCCGTCTCGATGGTATCGTCGGTCTTTAAGTGGTGACCAACCTGCCGTGGTTATGAGCTGCGCATACTTGGTGCCCTTTATCCATCTGGGCGAATGGCTGGCCAGGCGTATGCGGCGCTTGTACTTTTTCTCGAACCGAAGCTGCTGCTGGGGGTTGAGCTCGCGAAAGTCTGGCGGCCACAGTTTCCTCGCCTTGTGAGGGTTCGTGTATATCGTCAGCGGCACCCGTTTTGCGACGGGCTCTTTGCCGGCCTCGGCTAGCCGCCGGACGAGCGTTGCGAACATGGGGTGGCGTGGGACTGAGGTGTTGCTCCGGCCAAGGGGGGGGGCTCAATCTCGCAGTTGGAAGACGCTGTCGACGCTGATGAGGCAGCATCAGAAATGCCGAGACGCAGTTACTTATCGCTTGCCTATCCATGGCAGCCACAAGCACAGCACGGCCTCCACCCATTACATACCTGGATGACTGTGGCGTAGGCCGGCAAGCCCCACGAGGTGCGGTTGTGCCCCGCCATTGATTTTCACCCCTCCTCCAGGTCAGTGATCTCGGGCATCTGTGACTCAGTTTTGTCCCGAGGGCAGCGTCAAAGGCCTGCAATCGACGTCGACTTCTTGACGAACACAGGCGGCGTATAGAGACAAGGAATCGCTTCTAGACGCCCTCACCACAAATCACTCACCCACACCGCCGCACGTCGCCGCAATGGCTGCCCCAAGCCCTGTCCCGCAGGCCATGGAGGCCCTCAGCATTTCCCAAGCCAAGACGAAAGAGCTCAAGGGAGTAAGCAGACCCCTTCCCTGGTGCGCGCACCCATAACTGACCTGGCCTCCCAGACCGAGAAGCGAGACTCCTTGATCGCCATCGAGAAGAAGTATCAGCAGGAGTGGGCAGAGAACCACGTCTTCGAGCAAAATGCGCCCTCGATTCACGACGTGCCTCTGCACTCGATCCCCGCCGCCGAGCTGCGAGAGAAGCAGCCCAAGTTCTTTTGCTGCTTGGCATACCCCTACATGAACGGCGTCCTCCACGCCGGCCACTCCTTCTCGGCCAGCAAAGTCGAGTTTGCCGCCGGCGTGGCCAGGATGCAAGGCAAGCGGACCCTGTTCCCCATGGGCTTCCACTGCACCGGCATGCCAATCAAGGCGTGCGCCGACAAGCTGATCAACGAGATCAAGCTCTTTGGCCAGGACTTTTCGGGGTACAGGCCCGAGGACGAGGCCGTGGCGAAACCCGCGCCCGACGCTGCACCGGCCAGGAAGGAGGACCTCACCAAGTTCTCGACCAACAAGAGCAAGGCAAACGCAAAGACGGTCAAGATGACGTATCAATTCCAGATCATGAGGTCCATTGGAATCCCCCAACACGAGATTCACCTCTTCGCCGACCCGCAACACTGGATTGAGTTCTTCCCGCCCCTTGGCATCCGCGACTTGTCCAGCCTAGGACTCAGAATCGACTGGCGGAGATCCTTTGTTACCACCGATGTTAACCCCTACTACGATGCTTTCGTCCGCTGGCAGATGAACCGCCTGAGGGAGCTCAAGAAGATCAAGTTTGGCACGAGATATACAATCTACTCTATCAAGGACGGCCAGCCCTGCATGGACCACGATCGTGCCGAGGGAGAGGCGGTCAACCCGCAAGAGTACACGGCCCTGAAGCTGAAAGTCTTGGAATGGGCGCCCCGGGCAGCCGAGGCCATCAAAGGCAAGGTCTCAGATGACTCAGAGATCTTCCTGGTGCCCGCGACCCTGAGGCCCGAGACCATGTACGGACAGACATGCTGCTTCGTGGGGCCTAAAATCACCTACGGCCTCTTCAAGGCGGGTGACAAGGTCTATTACGTCGTCACTGAGAGGGCCGCCCGGAACATGGCCTACCAGGGAATTCTGGCGCAGGAGGGCGTCATCGAAAAGGCCGGCGAGATCCAGGGCGCCGACATTGTGGGCACCCTGGTCAACGCTCCCCTCTCATGCCACAAGGCCGGTGTTCGGGTCTTGCCCATGGAGACGGTCCTGCCGACCAAGGGCACTGGCGTCGTTACCTCGGTGCCTTCGGACAGTCCCGATGACTATGCCACCGTCACCGATCTGGCTAAAAAGGCCGACTACTACGGCATCAAGAAGGAATGGGCCGAGCTTGAGATCTTCCCCATCATCGAGACCCCATCGTACGGAGACTTGTGCGCGCCGTTCCTGGTTAAGAAGATGAAGATTGCGTCACCCAAGGACACCAAGCAGCTGGAAGAGGCCAAGGAGCTGGCATACAAGGAGGGCTACTACCAGGGCATCATGAAGGTTGGCGACTTCAAGGGCGAAAAGGTGGAGACGGCCAAGCCCAAGGTCCGGAGCCAGCTGATTGACGCCGGCGAGGCCTTTGCCTACTCGGAACCGGAGCGAAGGGTGGTCAGCAGGTCGGGCGACGACTGCATCGTGGCCCTGATGGACCAGTGGTACCTGGACTACGGCGAGGAGTCGTGGAAGCAGACGGCGCTCAAGTGGGTCGCCAACGCCGACGGCCAGGGGCTGGAGACTTGGGCCCAGGAGACCAAGAACAGCTTCGAGGGCGTCTTGAACTGGCTGAACCAGTGGGCGTGCGCGAGATCCTTTGGCCTGGGATCGAAGCTGCCGTGGGACCCGCAGTTCATGGTGGAGAGCCTGAGCGACTCGACCATCTACATGGCATACTACACCGTCTGCCACTATCTCCACAAGGACCTGTTTGGCCGCGAACGGGGCATGGGCAACATTGGGGCCGACCAGATGGTTGACGAAGTGTGGGACTACATTTTCTGCCGGCGCGAGCTGAGCGACTCGGTGCTGCAGCAGTCCAAGATTCCGCGGACGACGCTCGAGAGCATGCGCCGCGAGTTTGAATACTTTTACCCGCTCGACCTGCGAAGCTCGGGCAAGGACCTGATTCCGAACCACTTGACGTTTTTCCTCTACGTGCACATCGCCATCTTCCCGCCCGAGTACTGGCCTCGGGGCGTGCGCGCCAACGGGCACCTGATGCTCAACGGCGAGAAGATGAGCAAGAGCACGGGCAACTTCATGACGCTGCACGACCTGGTGGCCAAGTACGGCGCCGACGCGGCGCGCATCGCCATTGCGGATGCCGGAGACGGGGTCAGCGACGCCAACTTTGAAGAGGACGTGGCCGACAACAACATCCTGCGCCTCTTCAACCTGCGCGAGTGGTGCGAGGAAATGGTGCGAGACCAGAAGCAGCTGCGGAGCGGCGCGACCAGCTCGTTCCAGGACGCGCTGTTCCACAACGAACTCAACCTGTTTGCGCGCGAGGCGGTGGAGCAGTACAAGCAGACCAACTACAAACTGGCGCTCAAGGCGGGCCTCTACGAACTGACGGGGGCGCGCGACTTTTACCGCGAGGCATGCGCCGCGGGGGGCATCAAGATGCACGCGGATCTCGTCTTGAGGTACATTGAGCTGCAGGCGCTGCTGCTGGCGGTCATCGCGCCGCACTGGTCCGAGTACATCTGGCTCGAGGTGCTCAAGAAGGGGACGACGGTGCAGAAGGCGCGGTTCCCCGAGGTGGCGGGCGTGGACGCGGCGTTGTCGGCCAAGAGGGAGTACGTGCGGAACACGTCGTCCAACGTCAACTCGGCCGAGGCGCTGCAGCTCAAGAAGAAGGCCAAGGGCAAGGAGGTGTCGTTTGACCCGAAGCGGCTCAAGAAGCTGACCATCTACATGACGGACAAGTTCCCGGCGTGGCAGGCCAAGTATATTGAGCTGCTCAGGGAGATGTGGGACCCGTCGGCCAAGTCGGTGGACGACAAGGCGCTCAACGGGCGGATCGGCAAGATGGGAGAGATGAAGAAGGCGATGCCGTTTGTGCAAAGCCTGAGGAAGCGGCTGCAGGCGGGAGAGGAGGCGAGGGTGGTGCTGGAGCAGAAGCTGGCGTTTGACGAGAGGGAGACGCTGGGACAGATGGTGCCCGGGCTGTGCCGGACGGCCGGGCTCAAGGCGTGCCGGGTGGTGGTTGTCGAGGAAGGGGGCAAGAAGGGGGTGGAGCTGGCGGACGGCAGCCCGGTGGAGATTGGGGCGGCGGTCGCGGAGCACGCGGTGCCGGGGGTGCCGACGTTTTTCTTTGAGAACGTCGAGGGTTGACGGCGATGCAGAGTGCAGTACTGTAGAGAGGTGTGCCGGCATGTCAATCGGATGCGTGCGAAGCAAGGCGGTGATGGACGGACATGATTCTCGCCGTGGTGGCTGGTGCTACTCTGTACTGACTGTATCCGTACATACAGTCTAAGTCGGTGCTGTAGGTACCTACCGGGTACCTACCTAGGTAACATACAGTATCCGTACCAAGGTACCTGGGTGGTGGTTTGCAGTGGGGAGGGCCAGGGAGGGCCAGGGAGGGCCTGGTGAGGCAAGCCCGATAAGACGACGGGGGCTAGATTGACGGCAGACATGACGGCAGGCCACGACTAGCTAGTGCAAGGCTTGCCGGGTCAGACGGCACTTGCACACGGAGTGTACATATAATGCCATCTAAGTACTAGGTACCTACCTAGGCATCTCAGTGCTGATGGCTGCATGCATGCGAGGCGTTGTTGATATGCTGCATACCTATCTGCACTATCTTTACGGATACTGCCTACGAAGTACTTCGTACCTACATACCTATCTCTGCACTATCTGTACATACATGTGTACATGCATGCACACCCATCACACATGCATTGGAGCGGCGAACTGATGGGCAGTTTCGACGTGGTGCCAGTTGGCTGGCCGGGCGGTTGGTTGGACGGTTGGACGGTTGGACGGTTGGGATTGGAGGGTGCAGCAGTCATGTCACGGTTCGGGGGTCGGCCGAGAGCAGCACCAATCTGTTCCACATCCCTGGGCGATTGTCTGCGCCTGCTGGGGAGGGTGCTGAGAGCTGCCTGTCGATGAGCGCCTGTGTGGCACACGGATCGACGGATGGTGGTGCGCTGTCGGCGGGACGACGGGAGTGGCGGAGACTCTTGTCCCTGTAATTCAACAGAGGCCGCAGGCCCGGTCGAGGAAAAGGCAGGCAGGCAGATGCTGATGGATAGAGAGAGAAAAGAGAGGGAGGGAGATGGAGACAGAGACAGAGGGAGAGAGACCGGGCTCG
>JAPEBW010001355.1:0-25606 GCA_027405785.1 Ophiocordyceps robertsii | reverse complement strand
TTTATAATATTAAGTAAGAAATAAGGATATAAATAAATAGATTAATAAATATAAGGAAATTCTTTTTTAGTTATAAGTTAAATATACTTAAGGATCTTATAAGCACTTATTAATATAAAAGAAATAGATTTAACTTATAAAAAGGTAAGGATTAACTAGCTATACCTTATACGTACTTAAAGGATAGTTTAAGACGCCTTAGCTATTTATTAAGAGCTTATTAAGGCTATAGGTTATATTCTTAAACCGCTTAATAAAGGCGGATATATTATAAGCCTTATAGCGCTTACTAAGTTAAAGGTAAAACCCCTTTAATTAGTTAAGAATATAAGCTAAGGTCTTTTAGCTTAAAAGAGAAAGAACCTTTAAGACTATATACTTATTAATACTAAAGCTAAAGTAAGTATACTTACTAACTAAAGAAAGAACTATAGTAAAGACTAATAACTATATAAAGAATAAATAGTATAATATAAAAAGAGCTTAGTTAGATATTAATAAAAGCTTAAAGGAAACTATAATCTATATTATAGTAAACTTAGTTTTAAAGGCTAATAAAGTATATAGATTTTATAGTAAAGTATTCCTCTTAAAGAATAAGCTTTATTAATATATTAAAGATAAATACCCCCTTAACCTTAATTAAGACGTTACTATATAAAGATATAACTTAGTATAGTAAGTAGTTATTTAAAAGCTATAAAGCGTTTAAATAGTTAAGGCTTCTTTTAATATTTAGATATTAAGCCTTAATAAGCCGTTACGATTTACTTATATATATTTACTAGTTTACGGAAAAAAAAGCCCGGGATAAGTATTAAAGCCTATATAAATATTAAGGTAGACTAAAGCCTTATTTAAGCTAACTTAGTAAAGACCTTTTAAGATATAACTATAAACTTCTTTTTGCGAATTCTTATTTAAGGAGTAAGAAGGATAGCTACTATTAAATAAGTAGAATTTACCGCGTATATACTAAGAAGGCTAAATAGTAGCCTTATAGTTATAAAAGTAAGGATTAGCGCTTAAATAGTAAAACGCTTAGCGGCTAATATATTACTTAGCTAAGACTTTTTAGTTTTTTATAAAAAGGACCTTATTAACTTTAAATTAGTCTTATAAATTAAGGCTTATAAAGGGATTAAAGCTAAAGTTAAGATAGTTTAGCTAAGACTAGCGATATATAAATAAGTAATTTACTTAGTTACTATAACGATTTTAGATAGTTTTAACTACGCCTTATTTATATAAGTCTACGAACTACTATTAAGGCGTAATATAATATTTTTCCTTAATAACTTTAAGCTCGCTTAAATAATAATATAAGATTATAAAAGCTTTATAGCGATAAACTATTTTAAGGAACTATTAGTACTCCGCTAAGGCTAAAAGGTAAGGATAATTATAGACCTTAATAAGTAGTTTTAGCTATATAAAGAGGTTAATACTACTACTTCCTTAGCGGAAGCCTTTATAAGAAATCCGGATAAAATAGACCCCGCTAAAGACTTCTTATTAAAGGATCTTATAATAAACTATAAGCTCGGAATTAGCTAAACTAAGGACCTACTTAAACTTACTACTAATAAAGGCGTTTAAATCTACGCTAAGGACTTAAAATACGTATTAAAAGTCTAAGATATCCTTTTATCGTTTTCCCGCCTTTAAAGGGATAAAGGAGTAGTATATATAAACGAATTTAAATATATATATATTCTTTTAGTAAAAGAATAGCAATACTTATAAGTTATATTAAGATTATATTTATTTAGCGATAAGGATAAAAAGGTAGTAAATATAATATTCGGCTAGCTAACCGCGTAAGGCTAATTAAAATAAGTTTATAGGCTAACCTTATTCGCGGGGCTAGTATTTATAGTATAGAAAATAGTAAATAAAAAGGAAAAAGGATAAGTAGTTATAGGCTTATAAGGGATTAACGCTATTATTACCTTAAACGCTTACTTAATACCCCTTTAAAGCGATATAATTAAACGCCTTTAAGGAAAGAAGTTTATTAAGATAGTAAACGTATAATTATTATTTTACTAATTTTTAGTCTATTAAGACTACTAAGAAAAGTTTATAATTATAAGCTATCGCGGGCTAAAAAGATTATTAATAATACTTATAAGCTTTAAGAACTTCTTAATATACGTTGAAAGGTTTATTAATAACGTTTACTATAAATATTAAGAATACGCGGCGGCTTATATTAATAATATTATTATTTACTTTAATATAGCTAAAGATTACTTTTAATATTTAAAGGCCGTATTCTATGCTTTTTATATATATAAAATATTACCTTATCCGGACTTAAGTCCTTTTTAGCGTACCAATTTATATAGTTCTTTAGATTTTAGGTAAACGCTATTAGCTTAATAAATATAAACGAACGTATATAAGCCTTAAGAGATATCGCGTTCTTAAAGAACCTTTAATAGCTTAAGAAATAGATTAGCCTTAATAAGTAGCTATATTATACGGTCTTATATTTCGCTAAGGAAGTTAACGTCCTATAAAAAAAAACGGAGCTACTTTAAGTAAGATAAGAAGAAGGAGTCTTTTTAAGGGGCTAAGGATAAGCTTAATATACCGTAAAAGCTGCTTTTTAGCTTACTTTAAAAGAAAAAGAGGCCTTCGCGATTTTAACTAAGAAACTTATTAAGCTTTAAACGATTTACTACTTTAACCTTACTTAATAACTATTTATATAAATCGATATATCTTGAAAATACGGAGTAATAGCTATAGCTTTTTACTTAAAAGGAGGTATAGAATAGAATAAAAAGACGCTACTAGCTTAGACTAAAGTTTAGTTTATTATTTACTTAAGCCGCGCCTTTTAAAGCGGAGAACCTTAATACTAGCTTATAAAACTTAAAGTAGCTAGTTTAGTATAAGCAATCTATAAGTTATATACTATAGTACTATCCGTAAAAACGCTATAAGTAATCGTCTTTACTAACTATATAAGCACTTATATAATTATATACTAGAAATCCTTATTCTTTATTAGTATAAAATTTAATAATAAGCTAGTCCTCGCGTCTTAATACTTAAGCTAATTCCCGCTTAAAGTATGCTATATTCTAAGTATTAAAAACGTTATACCGGACGCTTCTTTATATTTACTATACTAAGATAATAAGCTAGTATCCTTAAACTAAAAAAGGGAATTAAAACGTATTAAAGAAGATAAGATAATAAACTACGTATTCCTTTACGCGGAAGTATTAATTAAATTACTACTTTACCAAAAAATAATCAACGGATATATAGAGGATATATAATAAGTAAAGATTATAGCGTAGCTTAGCGATAAGAACGGTATCCTTAAACTCCTATTCCTTTAGTTATAAGGTTTGCTATACTTTATAGAGAACGATAAACGCTAGAGACTATATATCCTTAAGACTTATGCTAAGGAGATTATTAAAAACGCTTATACTAGATATTTTTATACCGGCCGCACTTATATATAGTAAGATCTATTTAAGAGCTTCTTAATCCTACGGCTTAGTAAATATATAGATAAGATTATAGATAGCTATAATACTTCCTACTATAACTAAACTAATTAAAGTAAGACGTTAAAGTAGCTTATCCCGATTTAAAGCCTATTAGTTTTAT
The DNA here is from genome assembly GCA_027405785.1 of Ophiocordyceps robertsii. Taxonomy (NCBI): domain Eukaryota; kingdom Fungi; phylum Ascomycota; class Sordariomycetes; order Hypocreales; family Ophiocordycipitaceae; genus Ophiocordyceps; species Ophiocordyceps robertsii. Next base: position 21,970 of record JAPEBW010001355.1, on the reverse strand, counting down.
ATTATATAATAGCGATAAACTATATTACTAGGCTCTTAGTAGTTTAAGCTAAATAGTACCTATAAAAAGATCTTATAAAGAACCTCTTTAATACTTTACTAACTACAACTAATAAATAGATTGATAAATATAAAGAAATTCTTTTTTAAATAGAAGTTAAATTTACTTAAGGGTCTTAAAAGTACTTATTAGCAAAAAAGAAATAAGCTTAACTTATAAAAAGATTCGTCTTAATTAGCTATGCTTTATATATACTTTAAGGATAATTTAAAACGCCTTAACTATTTATTAAAAGCTTATTAAAACAATAAGTTATAATTATAGAATGCCTAGCTTAAGCGGATATACTATAGCTTATATAGCGTTTATTAAGTTAAGACAAAACCCTATTTAAATAACGAAGAATATACGCTAAGGTCTTTTAACTTAAAAGAATTGTTTTATAATAATATATTTATTAATACTAAATTTAAATTAAGTATACTTAAACAAAAGAATAAACTATAGCTAAAACTAAGAACTATTAAAAGAATAAAGATTATAATATAAAAAAAGCTTAAGTAAATACTAATAAAAGCTAAAAAGAGACTATATCTTATTTAATAGTATACTTAGTTTAAGAGGCTAATAAAGTATATAAGTTTTACGGCGAAGTATTCCCTTTAAAAATAACTTTTATTAATATATAAAATATAAATACCCCCTTAACCTTAGCTAAGACGTAGCTATAGAAAAACGTCGCTTAATATAGTAAGTAGTTATTTTAAAGCTTTAAAGTATTTAAATAGTTAAGGCTTCTATAGATGTTAAACTATTAACCTTTAATAAGCTATTACGATTTCTATATATATACTTATTAATCTATAAAAAGGCAAAGCTTAAGATAAGTAATAAAGTTTATATAAATACTAAAGTAAACTTAAGCTTTATTTAAGCTAACTTTATAAAGACTTTTTAAGATATAACTATAAACTCCTTTTAATAAGTTTTTATTTAAAGAGTAAAAAAAATAGCTACTATAAAATAAGCGGAACTTACTATATATATACTACGTAGGCTAAATAGTAGCCTTAAAAAGAGAAGGGTAAAGATTAGCGCTTAAATAGTAAAACGCTTAGTAGCTAATTTATTACTAAGGTAAGAATTTTTAGTTCTTTACTAAAAAGACCTTATTAACTTTACTTTAGTTTAATAAATTAAGGCTAATAAAAGAATTAAAGCTAAAGTTAAAATAATTTAGCTAAAGCTTACAATATATAAATAAGTACCTTACTTAACTACTATAACAATTTTAGCTAACTTAAACTACGCTTTACTAATATAAGTTTAAGCACTGCTATTAAGACGCGATATAAGATTTTTCCTAAATAACTTAAAGTTTACTTAAATAATAACAAAGGATTATAAAGGCTTTATAGTAAAAAACCGCTTTAAAGAACGATTAGTACTTTATTAAAGCTAAAAAGTAAAGATAATTCTAAACTTAAATAAATAATTTTAGCTATATAAGGAGGTTAATACTATTATTCTTTTAGTAGAAGTCTTTATAAAAAACCTAAAAAAAGGCTCCTTTAAGGGCTTCTTATAAAAAGATCTTATAGTAAACTCTAGGCTTAAAATAAGCTAAACTGAAAATTTACTTAAACTTACTACTAATAAAGACGTTTAAACCTACGCTATAAACTTAAAATACGCTTTAAAGGTCTAAGATATTATTTAAACGTTCCCCCGCTAATAGAAGGATAAGAAGGTAGTATATATAAACGAATTAAAATATATATACATTCTTTTAAAAAAAATATTAATACTAATAAGACGTATTAAAATTATATTTATTAAGCAATAAGGATAAGAAAATATTAAATATAATATTTAGGTAATAAACTTTGTAAAAGGAATAAAAATACGCTTATAAGCCGACTTTTTCTTTTAGCGCTAGTATTAATAATATAAAAGATAGTAAATAGAAAAAAAAGATAAGTAGTTATAAATTAATACAAAATTAACATTATTATTACTTTAAACGCTTACTTAATAATACTTTAAAGCAATATAACTAATCGCCTTTAAAGGAAGAAGTTTATAAATGCGGTAAATATAAAATTATTTTTTACTAGTTTTTAATTTACTAAGACCACTAAGAAAGATTTATAGTTATAAGCTATTAAAGGCTAAAAAGGTTATTAGTAGTACTTATAGGTTTAAAGAACTCTTTAGTATATTTCTTAAAATTTATTAATAACATTCTTTATAAATACTAAGAGTATATAGCAGCTTATATTTATAATATTATAATTTACTTTAAAATAGCTAAAAACACCTTTAATACTAAAAGGTAGTATTCCGCACTTTTTATAACTATAATACTACTTTATCCGGACTTAAATTCTTTTTAGTATATCTATTAACAAAACTACTTAGATTTAAAGTTTACGCTATTAGCTTAATAAGTATAGATAAATATATATAGGCTTTAAAGGAAATTATATTCTTAAAAAACTTTTAATAGCTTATAAAATAGATAAGCTTTATTAAGTAGCTACGCTATATAGTCTTATATTTTACTAAAAATAAATATCTTATAAAAATAAAATGTAAAGCTACTTTAAGTAAAATAAAAAAAGAGGTTTTATTAAAAAGCTAAGGATAAGTATAATATACTATAAAAGCCGCCTTTTAGCTTACTTTAAAAAGAAAAAGGCCTTCGCAATGTTAACTAAAAAGCTTACTAAGCTTTTAATAATTTACTACTTTAACCTCGCTTAATAACTATTTATTTAAATTAACGCGTCTTAAAAATATAAAGTAATAACTCTAGCTTTTTCCTTAAAAACTGTTTAAATTAAGATAAAAAGACCTTATTAGCGTAAACTAAGGTTTAGCTTATTATTTTTTTAAGCTATACTTTTTAAAGTAAAGAACCTTAATATTACTATATAAAACTTAAAGTAGTTAGCTTAGTATAAGTAATTTTTACACTATATACTATAGTACTATCTATAAAAATATTATTAAGTAGTCGTTTTTACCGGTTATATAAATACTTATAAGATTATATATTAAAAGTCCTAATTCTTAAAAAATATAAAATCTTATAATAAGCTAGTTTTTTCTTTTTAATACTTAAGCTAATTCCCGCTTAAGGTATATTATATATTAAGTATTGAAAATATAATATTAAACCCTTTCTTATATTTACTATATTAAGACGATAAGCTAATATCGTTAAACTAAGAAAAGTCATTAAAACGTATTTAGAAAGATAAGATAATAAACCGCGTATTTATTTAAGCGGAAGCTTTAATTAAACTAATACGCAGATAAAAAATAAACAATAAACAAATAAAGAATATATAGTATGTAAAGATTATTATTTAGCTTAGCAATAAAAAGAGTATTTTTAAACTCTTATTCTTTTTATCGTAAAAGCTATTATACTTTTTTAAGAATAATTAACACTAAAACTATATATTCTTAAGGCTTATACTAAGGAAATTATTAAAGATATTTACGCGAATGTTTTTTATATTAGCTATACTTATATATTATAAGGTTTATTTAAAGGTTTCTTAATCTTATAGCTTAGTAAAATATATAAACGAAGTTATAAATAACTATAATACTTATTACTTTAACTAAACTAATTAAAGTAAAACGCTAAAATAGCTTCTTTTAATTTAAAGCCTGCTAATGTTATATTATATAATAGTAATAAACATTATTATTAAGCTTTTAGTAACTTAAGCTAAAAAAGCCTTATAAAAAGATCTTTTAAAGAACTTCTTTAATACTTTATTAACTATAATTAATAAATGCTTAAAGATATATCTCTTTATATTAAGTAATAACTAGTTTATAGTAAAAGATTTAGTATAAGCGTTATATACTAAGATACTCCGCGCTAACAAAAGGATTTTAAAAGGGATAATCTTTAATTAAGATATAAAGTTTACTTTAGCGTTTTAATAAACTTTATAATAAGCCTTTATATTAAAGCTTTTTATATTTACTACTTAGCACCGTAAAACTAATAGCTTATTAAAAAAGCGAAATTAAACTAAAAAAATCGTGCGATAATCTTTTCCCTAAAAAGTTCTAAATTTATACTAATTAATATATTAATAGTCTTATAGTTTAGCTTTAATAATTCCTTCTTTTTAGTAATTTCTTTAGCTTTAAGCAAGCTTATTATAAAACTAAAAATCAAGAGTAAGCTTTAGTCTTTAAGTAACTACTTATACTTATAAAACTAAAAATTCTTATAAAAAGAAGCGAAATAAGTTATTATTTATACTTAGGCCGCTATAAAAATAAATATAATAAGGAATAACGCCCGCTAAAATTTAAGCTTAGCTATTAAGTTTAGCTATATCTTAATAAAAGTTACTATATTATAAATAGTAAACTAGTAAAACTTTAAAAGAAACATACTAAGCTCTTTAAAGTTACTACTTAAGTAAAATAGCTTATATACTCGTGAAATATAAAAGGGTCCCTTAATATTTATTTCGCTATTTTAGTAGTATAACTACGCTTAGTAGATATACTAGCTATATATTTAAAGCTAAATTAAAATAAAAGAATACTTTATTTAAATTTGTAAAAAGTTAAATAAATTCTATAAAGTTATATAATAAAAAAAGTAGCGGAAAGCTATAAAAAGAATTTATTATAGCTTAAAAAAGATAGCTAAGTTACTATAACTTATAAGTAAATAAAAAATTAATCTCTTTTTTAAAGATTATAAAGGCTTTTAAAAAGGTATAAAAAAAGTTAGCTACTTAAGTAGTTTTAATAAAAGTATAATATATAGCTTTTATAATTAAATATAAAACTCTTTAACTAAGAAAATTAAGTAGTTAAGCTTAAGTATAAAACTAAAGCTATTTTAAGTTATAAGAAACTATAAGTTATTATACTTAAGGTAATAAGTTATTTTAATAATAATACGCCGCTATTTACTTTTAGTAATAAGGCCTTTTTAGCTTTATAATAAACTTATTTAATATTTTTTACTGCTTACCTTTTCTTATTTTTTCCTCCTTTTATAACTATAATTTCTTTAGCTACTAGCCTTAGCTTACTATACCTTACTTACTTTAATATATATAGTCTTTTTTACTTTAAGTTTATAATTTTTATACTTTTATTTTAAGTTTTTTTAATGTTTAATATCTCTTAAAACTAAGATAAGCTATTTTATAACTACTTTTTTAGCTAACCTTTATATAAGTCTTTATACTTTTAATATAAAAAATATAAAAAGGCGCTTAAGCTTTATAAAAAGAAGGTAGCTATATTTTATAGCCGTGAGTTTTTTAATAAAAGCTAAAACCTTTAGGTTTAAGCTTTTATAAAAACCTAAACTGCTTTTCTTAGCCGCGCTTAAGATAATAAACTTAATTTTAATTATAGTATTATAAAAAATAGCTTATATTACCCTGTTTAAAGACTTAAATTTAATAACTTGCTTTTTAACTTTATACCGCCGCGTTGTTTAAATAGCCGTTTTTATAGTAAATAAGCTATACTTATTACTTCGCTCTTATTATTTAAAAGCCTCCGCCGCCTATATATTTTTTAAAACGTACTTAAAAATCTTTTTTAGTTAAATAACTAGCTAATACTTAACGCTCTTAAGCTAGCTCACCTCGCTATAATTTTTAGATTTATAATAACTACTATAGTTAATAAAAATCTACTTTAGCTAAATTACGAAAATAATATCTACGCTATCCTTAATTATATATTTTAGGCTTAGCTTAATTAGTTTATAGCTAGGTTTATAATAGCGTCTTAAGCTACTATAGTAAAAACCTTATCTCGTTTTATATATAGTTTAGCCTATGCTATAAAATCTTCTTTTTAACTTATAGCCGCTATAAGCTTTAAAGACCTTTTTAATCTTACTTAGTATATACCTTTCCTTTTTTAACTAGCCGCTATACTTAGCTAAGCTATATAAAAGCATATAAGTGCTTAATTATAGTTTATTTACTATCTCTTTTTAATAAAAAGAGATAGTAATAACTAGCTACGTAATATATTCCGCCGCTTAATCCTTTAAAAGCCGTTAATAATAACTAATTTCATTCTTAAATTGCCTAGCTTTATAAGACTATATTTTAAAGATAAGATTAAAATAATAAGAAGTTTTTACTTAGTAATAGACTATACTAATTCTTACTTATAAGCCCGTAAAAAAGTAAAATATAACTTAACTTTATTTTAAGTAAAAAAGTTTTTAAGGTTTAATATCTGTTTTGTTAGCGATATAGACTATACGCTTTATATTATTACTTTTAAGGCACTTCTTATAGTACGCTTTTTTAAGACTATTAAAAACGTTTAAAACCTTAAAAGTAAGGAAATAAGTATTAAGACTATTAAGAACCTTATTACTTACTTTTTAGCAGGAATATAAACGTTTAATGTTTTAATGCTTATTTTACTTATTATAATTAGCGGGATAACTTAGCCTTACTTTAATATTATTTTAATAGCTAAACGCGTATTTATTAGCGGAAAGACGTAAGTAGTAGCGCTATATAAAAAATATAATAAGTTAGAAAGTGCTACGCTTTATAGCGTAAGGATAAGGGAATAAAGCGCGGACTAATTACTATTAGTTAAAGCTAGTACTACGGACTAATTACCGCTAGTTAAGGCCGGTATTACGGACTTATTACCGGCGGTTAAGCTAGTATAACGGACTAATTACCGCATATAAACGTATATAAGGGTTTAAAAATAGTAAAAAGCTTATCCTTTCTTTAAGATATAGCTAGCTACTTTATACTTAGTTCTTTAAGCTAATTTTAAAGATCTTTTACTATACTCTCCTTTTATTTATTATTAGTATGTAAATAGACTATAAATATCCTTATAGAATGACTTAATAAACTAAGTATAAGCTTAATCGGAAATAATATAAACTATAATTAAAGAAATCCTTTAAATATCCTTAAATATCCTCTAAAAATCGCGGTAAAGTTTATCTTATATCTTTTAAGGTACTTTTATAGTTAAAAATAGGTCGAATTATAGTTAGGATATTCTATAGAAATCCTTAAATATCCCTTAAAAATACTAGCAGAATTCGCTTAGTAGTTTTTCTAGTATCTTTTATAGTTAAAGATATTATAAACTATAGTTAGATAAGCTCTTAAGCCTTTATAATACGTGCTTTAAGCGTTCCCGTTACGGGGTTTTATAAAGCTCCTTAAGAGTAAAGTAAGGAGTTTAGTTATAGCTATTTAAATTCTATAATAACTCCTTTAAGTAAGAAAGAAAAGCTAACGTCTTTATTAGTTTAAAGTAAAAATAAAGTAAAGGGGGTGCTAAGTAATAGCTTTATAGCGGCGTCTTTATACTATATTAGTAATACGCTATCCTTATCCTTTTAATAGTTCTTTTTAGCTTATCCGGCTATTAATAGCTAAGTTGCTTAAAATAGTAAGTAAGCGGCTTTATTATAAATCCTTATTACTTATTTAATTATACGTCTTTACTTTATTAAAGCGATTAGTATATCTAGCTAGAAATTAAAATAAGGTTTTTAACTTTTCTTTAAGGCGTGTATCTAAGCACTTATTAAGTAATAAGAAGTCTCCGCGCTAAGGAATATTTAATTTCCTTAGTAAGATACGTTATAAGAAACTAGCTTTATTTAAGCCTTATTTTATATTATTATCTTACTTACCCTTTATACCGTTTTTAATTCTTTACTAAGTTTCTTATACTACTTACTAGCTTTATAAGCCGCTTATAAGCGAGATATTATATCTTACTTACTACTATTATTATAGCTATCTACCGCTTTCCGTTACTAAGCTTTCCGACTTATTATTTTTCTTATATAGCGCTATTACTTACGCCTTTCCGCTAACTAACGCGCGTTTAGCTACTAAGAAAGTATTAAGGTAAAAGTAGGCCGTCCCGCTAATATTAATAAGTATAGCTAGCATTAAAGTATAAAACGTTTATATACCCGCTTAAAAGCGAGTAATAAGGTCTTTAATAGCCTTAATACTTAACTCCTTACTTTTAAGCTTTTAGAATAATTTAATAGTCTTAAAGAACCTCTTTATAAAGGGGGCCTTAAAAGTCAGAATATAAAGCACGTAGTTAGTATAGCTAATAAAGCGGATATTAAAGCCTAGGAATTTTATCGCTTAGGTTAAAGTTAAGTCGCGTTTAGACTTTTTATAGGTTTATAAGTAAAACTTAGCGTTGTTAATAGCAAAGCGGAAACCTTTAATTATTAAAATCTTATTACCGGAATATAAGCCTATAAAGCTAGGCCCGTTAAAGATTATATTAATTATTATTAGCGTCTTTTATAAAATTAAGCGGCGGAATATATTATAAAGGTAGTTATCGCTATCTTTTTTAATTAAGAAGGGATAGTGGATAAACTATAATAAGGCGCTTATATACCTTTATATAGCTAAGCTAAGTAAAGCGGTAAGAGGAAAAAGCGTTTACTAAGTAAGACTAAATAGGTCTTTAAGGCTTATAGCGGTTATAAGCTAAGAAGGGGATTTTATAGCGCGGGCTAGACTATATATAAAGCGAGATAAGGGTTTAGCTATAGTAGCTTAAGACGCCGCTATAAACCTAGCTATAAACTAGTTAAGCTAAGCCTTAAATATGTAGTTAAGGCTAGCGTAAATATCGTTTTAGTTCTTTAGCTAAAGCGGGTTTCCGCTAGCTATAATAGCTACTATAAATCTTAAAACTATAGCGAGGTTAGCTAACTTAAAAGCGTAAAGTATTAGCTAGTTATTCTATTAATAAGGATTTCCGGCTATACTTTAAAAGATATATAAGTAATAAAGGCTTTTAGATAGTAAAGGCTAAGCGGGAGGTATAGCTAAGTTACTATAAAACTAGCTATTTAAACTATATTATAGTATAAAGCTAAGAGGTAAGTCGTTTAAGTTAAGTTTTTAAAGAAAGTAGTATAAGCTATCTTTTATAGTGCTATAATTTAAGTTAAATCTATTAGCTTAAGCGCGATTATAAAAGTAGTATAAGTTTATATAAAGGCTTAAACTTAAAGGTTTTAACTTTTATTAAAGGACTTAAGGCTATAAAAGATAGCCGCCTTATTTTTATAAAGCTTAAGCGCCTATTTATATCCTTTATATTAAAAGCATAAGGGCTTATAAGAAAGCGGGCTAGAAAAGTAGTAACGGAATAGCTAATCTTAGCTATAAGAAACGTTTAATAATAAAGGGACTTAAAACGGGAGTATAAAGATAATAAGCTTAAGGTAAAGAGGGCTATATATATAAAAGTAAGTAAGGTATAGCGGGCTAAGGCCGGCGGGAAAGGGAAATATAGTTATAAAAAAAGAAAGGAAAGGAAAGAGGGTAAGTAGTAAAGAGAATTTAAATAGGTATACTATAAGGCTAAAAAGGCCTTATTGCTTAAGGTAAACGGCGGTATACTATTATTAAAATAACTAATTACCTTAAGTATAATAAGTTATAGTTTCTTATAACCTATAATAGCTTTTAAGTCTTATACTTAAGCTTAACCGCTTAATTCGTTTAGTTAAAAAGTTTCGTATTAAGTTATAAAAGCCGTATATTATACTTTTATTTAAACTACTTAAGTAGCTAACTCCTCTTATACTTTTTTAAAGGCTTTTACAATCTTTAATAAGAAGACCGCTTTTTCGTTTACTTAAAAGTTATAGCTACTTAACTAGCCTTTTTAAGCTATAAGAAACTCCTTCCTTCGCTTTCCGCTGTCTTTCTTTATTATATAGCTTTATAAAATTCGGTTTACCTTTTACTTATTTAAGTAAGGTATCTTTTTATTTTAAACTAAGCTTAAGTATATAGCTAGCTTGTTTACTAAGCGTAGTTATATTACTAAAACGATTAAATAGATACTAAAGGATCTTTTTATATTTAACCGGTATATAAGCTATCTTACTTTAGCGGTAACTTTAAACGTCTTAGTATGTCTTTTTTAAAGCTTTACTAGTTTGCTATCCGTAATATAATAACCCTTACTAAGCTATAACTAAACCTTATCGCTAGGCTTAAATTCTAGCGGTTAGTATTTCTTATTATATCTATCTTTTATAGCGGCCTAAGTATAAGTAATAGCTAACTTAGCTTCTTTTTATAAGACCTCTTAGTTTTATAAGTATAAGTAGTTATTAAGTAACTAAAGGCTATTATCTATTTTTATCTTAATAATAAGCTTATTAAGGGCTATATAAATTACTAAAAAGAAGGAATTATTAAGGTTAAACTAAAAAGCAATTAGTATATTAGTTTAGTATAAGTTTAGGAAATTAGTAGTAAAGAATTATAGCGCGATTTTTACGGTTTCGTTTCGCGTTTTTAATAGGCTATTAGTTTAAAGGTTCTAAGCGGTAAATATAAGAAACTTCGATCCGAAGGCTTATTATAAAGTCCGCTAAAATACTAAAGTAAACTTTATATCTTAGTTAAAGTTTATCCCCTTCGGAATCCCTTAATTAATACGGAGTAGCTTAGTATATAATGCTTATACTTAGTCTTTTACCGTAAGCTAGTTATTACTTAAGATAAGGAGATATATCTTTAAGAATTTATCGGTTATAGTTAATAAAGTATTTAAGAAATTCTTTATAAGATCTTTTTATAAGAACTATTTAGCTTAAATTATTAAGAGCCCGGTAATAAAGTCTATTACTATTATATAATATAAAACTAATAAGCTTTAAATCGGGATAACCTACTTTAGCGTCTTACTTTAGTTAGTTTAATAATAGTAATAAGTATTATAGCTATCTATAACCTCGTTTATATATCTTCTAAGCTATAAGATTAAGAAGCTCTTAAATAAATCCTATTATATATAAGTATAGCTAGTATAAAAATATTTAGCGTAGGCGTTTTCGACGATCTCCTTAGTATAGGTCTTAAGGATATATAGTCTTTAGCGTTTATCGTTCTCTAAAAAGTATAATAACCCCTATAACTAAAAGAATAAAAGTCCGGGAATACTATCTTTATTACTAAGCTATATAATAATCTTTATTTACTATATATCCTCTATATATCTGTTAATTATTTTTTAGTCGAGCGGTAATTTAATTAGTACTTCCGTATAAAGGAATACGTAGTTTATCGTCTTATTTTCTTAAATACGTTTTAATTTCCTTTCTTAGTTTAATAATACTAGCTTATTTTCTTAGTATAGTAAATATAAAAAAGCGTCCGGCACGACGTTTTTAATACTTAGGATATAGCATACTTTAAACGGGAATTAGCTTAAGTAATAAGACGCAAGGACTAGCTTATCGTTAGATTTTATATTAATAAAAAATAAGGATTTCTTATATATAATTTTTTAAGTACTTATATAGTTAAGAAAGATAATTACTTATAGCGTTCTTATAAATAGTACGATAATATATAACTTATAGACTACTTATACTAAACCGGCTACTTTAAGCTTTATAAGCTAGTATTAAGGCTCTCCGCCTTAAAAGGCGCGGCTTAAGTCGATAATAAGCTAAATATTAGTCTAGGCTAGTAGCGTCTTTTTGTTTTATTTTATGCCTTCCTTTAAGTAAAAAGCTATAGCCGCTACTCCGTATTTTTAAGATATATCAATTTAAATAAATAGTTATTAAGCGGGTTTAAAGTAATAAATCGTTTAAGACTTAGTAAGTTTTTTAATTAGATTTACGAAGGTCTTTTCTTTTTTTAAAGTAAGCTAAAAAGCGGCTTTCGCAGTATATTAAGCCTATTCTTAGGCCTTTAAGGGGACTCCTTCTTTCTATCTTACTTAAAGCAGCTCCGTTTTTTTTCTTTATAAAACGTCGACTTCCTTACCGAAATACGGGACTATATAGCATAGCTATTAAGTAAGGCAGATCTATTTCTTAAGCTATTAAAAGTTCTTTAAGAACGTAATATCTTTTAAGGCTTATATGCGTTTATTTATATTTATTAAGCTTATAGCGTTTACCTTAAATCCGAGGAGCTATAAAAGGAAGTGTATTAAGAAAGACTTAAGTTTAAATAAGGTAATATTATAGTTATAGAAAGCGTAAAATACTACCTTTAGGTATTAAAGGTATTCTTTAGCTATATCGGAGTAAATAATAATATTATTAATATAAGCCGCCGCGTATTCTTAGTATTTATAAAAGACGTTATTAATAAATTTTTAGATATTTACTAAAGAGTTTATAAAGCTTATAAGCGTTATTAGTAATCTTTTAAGCTTATAATAGCTTATAACTATAAACCTTTCTTAATAGTCTTAATAAACTAAGAACTAATAAAAAAACGATTATATGTTTACTATATTAACAAACTTTTTTTCTTAAGGACGTTGAATTATATCGCTTTAAAAAGGCATTAAGTAAGCGTTTAAGGTAATAATAGCGTTAATCCCCTACAAGTCTACGACTACTTATCCCTTTTCCTTTTTATTTACTATCTTTTATACTATAAATACTAGCGCTGCTAACGGAGTTAGCTTATAGACTTATTTTAATCGTCTTTAAATAGTAAGCTAGCTAAATATTATATTTACTACCTTTTTATCCTTATCGCTTTATAAGTATAATCTTTATACAACTTATTAGTATTGCGATCCTTTTACTAAAAAAATACGTATATATTTAGATTCGTCTATATATACTACACCCTTATCTTTTTAAAGGCGGGGAAACGATTAAAAGATATCTTAAACCTTTAATACGTATTTTAAGTCCTTAGTGTAAATCCGGACGCCTTTATTAATAGTAAGTTTAAGTAAGTCCTTAGTTCGGCCGATTTTAAGCTTATAGCTTACTATAAGATCCTTTTATAAGAAGTCTTTAGCAAGGTCTATTTTATTTAGACTTTTTATAAAGACTTCCGCTAAAAAAGTAGTAGCGTTAACTTCCTTATATAGCTAGAACTACTTATTAAGGTCTATAATTATCCTTACTTTTTAGCTTTAGCGGAGTACTAATAGTTCCTTAAAATAGTTTATCGCTATAAAGCTCTTATAATCCTATATAATTATCTAAGCGACCTTAAGGTTATTAAGGAAGAATATTATATTACGCCTTAATAGCAGCGCCCGGACTTATATAAGTAAGGCGTAGCTAAAACTAGCTTAAATTGTTATAATAACTAAGTAGATTACTTATCTATATATCGCTAGTCTTAGCCGGACTATTTAAACTTCGGCTTTAATCCTTTTATATACCTTAATCTATAAAACTAATATAAAGTTAATAAAGTCCTTTTAATAAGAAACTAGAAAATCTTAGCTTAGTAATATATTAGCTACTAAGCGTTTTACTAATTAAGCGCCGATCCTTACCTTTATAATTATAAAGCTACTATTAAACTTTCTTAGTATATACGCGGTAAATTCTACTTATTTAATAGTAGCCGTCCTTCTTATTCTTTAAATAGGAATTTATTAAGAGGAGTTTATAGTTATATCTTAAAAGGTCTTTACTAAGTTAGCTTAAATAAGGCTTCGGTCTGCATTAGTATCTATATAAGCTTTAATACTTATCCTAGGCCTTTTTTTCCGTAGATTAGTAAGTATATATAAGTAAATTATAACGGCTTATTAAAGCTTAATAGTTAAACGTTAAGAGAAGCTTTAACTATCTAAACGCTTTATAGTTTCCGGATAACTACTTATTATACTAAGCTATATCTTTATATAGCAACGTTTTAGCTAAGGTTAAAGGGGTATTTATCTTTAACGTATTAGTAAAGCTTATTCTTTAAAGGAAATACTTCGCTTTAAAATCTATATACTTTATTAGCCTCCTAAACTAAGTCTGCTATAATATAGATTTTAGTTTCTTTTAAGCTTTTATTAATATCTAACTAAGCTCTTTTTATATTATACTCTTCGTCCTTTATATAGTTATAAGTCTTTACTATAGTTCTTTCCTTAGTTATAAAGTATACTTACTTTAGCTTTAATATTAATAAGTATATAGTCTTAAAGGTTCCTTCTCTCTTAAGCTAAAAGACCTTAGCTTATATCCTTAGCTATTTAAGTAGGTTTCTCCCTTAACTTAGTAAGCGTTATAAGGCTTATAGTATATCCGCCTTTACTAAGCGGTCTAAGAATATAACCCGCGGCCTTAGCAAGCCTTTAATAGAAAGCCGGGGTATCTTAAACTATTCTTTAAGTACGTATAAGGTATAGCTAATTAGCCCTCGCCTTTTTACAGGTTAAACCTATTTTTCTTATGCTAGCAAGTGCTTTTAAGATCTTTAAGTATATTTAACTTATAGCTAAAGAAGTATTTCCTCGTATTTAATAATTTATTTATTAATATCCTCGTTTCTTATTAAACGTTATAAAGATTCTTATAAATAAACGTTTAGCCTTTAGTAAATTACTATAATTAAGTAGTTTAGTTAATAAAGCGCGGCCTTAGCTTTATATTATAAGCGCGATATCTAAGACTTAAAGTTAGACCTTATTACTATATCTTTTATAGTAAAATGCCCTTTATTAAGTGCTTATATTGCTATATTTAAGCGGATTCCGAACTATTTTTATAAGGCTAAGATTTATTAGCTTCGTTTAATTCTAAGCTTATTAAGTTCTTCTTATTATAGTTTTAAGAGGTCTTTAAAATACTATTTAGCCGCACTTTCTTAAAAGAAGAAAGATAATTTAATAGCTAATTTATCTATATAAGCTTCGCTTTTACTAGCGTTTTAGTAGATATAGTTTATAAAACGGTTTACTTCTTAAAATATATTAGCCTTATTATCTTCTTAGACTTCGTTAAAAGATGCTTTTAGCGGTCTTAATAAGTTAAATCTCTTTATATCCTTAGTTTATAATTAAGATTTTTCTTAAGGCTTAGTAAGTATATCTTTTTTTCATGCTTAAAGAAAACTAAGGAATTATTTAGTCGATATTATTACTATTTTTACTAAAAGGCTTAAGGCTTTACTTAGTCTTAATATCTACGCGCTAAGTATAAATAAATTTAGCTTACTAAAGGTATCGCTTATTATATTTTTATTGCTTATTATTAAGGTCTTAGTCTTAATACTCTTACTAAGTGCTTAACCTTTTATCTTATATATATCTTAAAATCCGGTATATTATAAGGCCTTAAGCATAAAAGGCTTATTTTTATTAATTTAAAGTTAAGAAAATACCTTAATTCGCGCGGCTATAGCGAATAAGGCTAAACGGTAATACTTAACTAAAAAACTACCGGGTATTTTTTAAAGCGGATTTTTAAGTCAGGCCTATAAACTAAACTTTATTAGTAGTACGCAGGAAAAATATTTACTAAGGTTATTATCTTAAGGAAAAAGTAACTTTATTATAAGCTTAATCCGGAAAGTATTTAATAAGTAAGGAGCTAGATAGTTTTAAGGTTAGCTTATCCTTATTTTTTCTATTTAAAGGATAATTAATCCGTTTAAGTAATACTAAATTTAGTTTACTTAATTATATATATTTTTATATTTTATAGTTTATCCTTTATTAGTATTTTAAAAGCGGATTACTTTTTAAAAGGCGGTAGTCTTAGCTTAGTTAAGCGGGACTTACTTTATATTTTATTTAGTTTTATAAGCTATCGCGGTATTATACCTTAAAAAGAGTAAAAGAGATTATTAAACCGGTATACCTTATAAGCCGCGGCCTTTTCTACTTTTACGGCCTACTTATCTTTAAGTTTTATTATAAGCGCGTTAAGGAAAAGGTGATTATTATTAAGGTTAGACTTAAAGCCTAATAAGAGCTTCTTACTAAAGAAAATATCGTTTAATATCTAACTTTTTATAAGATAAGTACTTAATCGTATAATATAGTCGCTCTTAGCTTAGCGGATATTTAAAGGATTTCTATTTAGATAAGTAAGAATTACTATTATTTTCTACGCTTTATAGTATAAGAATAAAGGAATAAGGCATAAACTAATTACCGCTAGTTAAGGCAAGTACTATAAACTAATTACTATTAGTTTAGCCGGTATTATAAACTAATTACTATATATAAACGTATATAAGTGTTTAAAAATAGTAAAAAGCTTATGTTTTCTTTAAAGTATAGCTAGCTACTTTATACTTAGTTCTTTAAGCTAATTTTAAGGATCTTTAATTATATTCTCTTTATATTTATTATTAGTATATAAATAGACCGTAAATATTATTATAGAATTACTTAATAAACTAAGTAGAAGCCCGGTTAGGAATACTATAAACTATAATTAAGGAAATCCTTTAAATATCCTTAAATATCCCTTAAAAATTGCGGGAAAGTTTATCTTATATCTTTTAAAGTGCTTTTATAGTTAAAAACGGGTTAAACTATAGTTAAGATATCCCGCGGAGATACTTAGATATCCCTTAAAGATATTAAGGGAATCCGCTTAGTAGTTTTTATAGTATCCTTTATAGTTAAAGATATTATAAACTATAGTTAAATAAGCTCTTAAGCCTTTATAGTACGTGCTTTAAGCGTTCCCGTTACGGGGTTTTATAAGGCTTTTTAAGAGTAAAGTTAGGAGTTTAGTTATAGTTGTTTAGATTCTATAATAAAAAGTTAAGTAATAAAAGGTAAGGGATAGCTATAATAGTAGTAGTAAGTAAAATATTATATTTTGCTTATAGGCGGCTTATTAAGCTAGTAAGTAGTATAAAGGACTAAATAAGAGATTAAAAATAGCGTAGAAAGTAAGTAGGATAATAATATAAAATAAGACTTAAATAATATAGTATTTTATAGTATATTATATAATAAGAAACAATTATTCCTTAGTAATATAACTTTTTATAGTTTAAAAAGCACTTAAATTACGCTTAAAAAGGTTAAAAACCTTTTATTATTTATTTTAGTTAAGCACTTTAATCGCTTTAATAAGATAAAACATTTAACTAAATAAATATTAAGGACTTTTTATAAGACTATTTATTTACTTTCTTTAGCTACTTAATTATTATTAGTTAAATAAGCTAAAGAAACTATTAATAAAGTAAAAATAATATATTATAAATATAATTTAAGAACGCTATTATAAATCTATTACTTAGCGCTTTTTTTACTTTATTCTTACTTAAACTAAATAAAGATATTAGCTTTTATTTTCTTTAAGAAGTTATTATAAAATCTAAGCGGCTACGCTTAAACTTTTTTTTAGCTTTTAAAAAGCTCTTATAAATCCTAATAGTAAGAACGCTTAAAGTACGCGCTAAATAAACTCGCGTAAAAAGATATAATAAGTATTACTAAGCGGACTTTACTAAGGTTTTTAAGATATAACTATAAATACTTAAAAAGCTTTTTAACTATAGTTTATAATGTTTTTAACTATAGAAAATACTTTAAAAACTACTAAACGGATTCCGCTAGTATTTTTAAAGGATATTTAAGGATTTCCGCGAAATATCTTAACTATAGTTAAGATTATTTTAAACTAAGAAAATATTTAAAAAGATATAAAATAAACTTTACTACGATTTTTATAGGATATTAAAAGTTATTAAAGGGATTTTCCTAACTATAGTTTATAGTATTTTAAACTAGGCTTATACTAAGTTTATTAAGTAATTTTATAATAATATTTATAGTTTATTTATATACTAATAATAAATAGCTAGATAGTATAGTTAAAAATACTTAAAATTAGCTAAAAAACTAAGTATAAAGTAGCTAAATAAACTTAAAAGAAAAGCTAGGCTTTTTATTATTTATAAACTCTTATATACGTTTATATATAATAATAAGTTTATTATACTAGCTTAATTTACGGTAATTAGTTTATAGTACTAGTCTTAATTAGTAGTAATTAGTTTATAATACTACTTTTAATTAATAGTAATTATTTTACGTTTTATCCTCTTATTTTTATGCTTTAAAGCCTAGTAATAGTATTATTAGCTATAGTATAAAAAAGGCTATAATAAGATTAAAGCGAATATTTTTAAGTTTAGTTAGTATATAGCTAAAGCTAAATAAAGCTTAACTTAAACTTAGCTTACCCTTAGCTTAAACTTAACCTATATATAAGCTATTTAAGTAATACTTATAAGTAAAAAGCTATATAGCTTAAATAAAGGTTTTTTAAGCTTTTAATAAAGATTTATTTAGCTATATACTATTAAACTAAGTATATACTAGCTTTAAATAGCACGAATTAAAAAAAGTTATATAAAGCTACTTTTTAATTATTATTTTAGCTATTTTTTTATGTTAGCTTAACTATTTTTTAATTACTTTTTTTTAACTATTTTATTTATTATTATCCTTAATTACGTTTTTAGCTTTTAGCTTAACTACTTTTTTTAGTTTTACTTTTAAACTTATTTATTACTTTTAGTAATGTTTTAAATTACTTTTTTTAGTATTTTTTAAATTTTCTTTTTTTCTTTTTTACTTTTTTTATGATATTTTTATATATTATTTAAGCTTTCTTTCCGCTACTTTTTAATTACTTCTTTAAACTATTAGCTTTATTAATATCTTTTAGCTATTTTTTTAAAAGTAATAATAATACTTTTAACTATTGTTTTTATTTTTTTTTTATTTTTTTTTAATTACTAGCTTAATTACCTTTTAAAAATTTAAATACTTTTTTTATTATCCTTTTTTAAAACTATATTTTTAACTATGAACTTAACTAATCTTTTTATTACTTTTTTATTACGTTTTTAGCTTCTTTTCTTTTAGCTTTTTTAACTACTTTTTAACTACTTTACTATATAAAATAAAAAGTATTAATAAGAATAAAAAGCTATAATACTTATATTTATAAATTTTACGGGCTATACTATAAAAAGAGCTATAGTAATACTATAGCGAATAACTTTAAGTTAAGGTAATATATAGCTAAAGTTATATAAGACTTTACTTAAAATTAACTTAACTTTAACTTAAACTTAACTTAAGTATAAGCTATTTAAGCGATCTATATAAAGTAAGAAGCTACGTAGCTTAAATAAAGATTTCCTTTTTCCCTTCTTAGCTTAAAATAAATAATTATTTAGCTATATACTATTAAACGTAGTATATATATTACGGAATCTAAACAGCTATGCCCGGACTCCTTACTTTACTCTTAAAGAAGCCCTACGGAACCCCGCGATAGGAACGCCCGGAGCACGCACTATAAAGGCTCGCTTAAGGAGATATAACGAATATTACCGGTCGGACCCCGCTAAGGTTTCCGGGATATAACTATAAACGGTTAAGAGCCTACCTAACTATAGTTTACGACGTATCTAACTATAAGAAATACCGTAGAAACTATTAAGCGGATTCCGCCGGTATTATTAAGGGATTTCTAAGGATTTCCGCGGGATATCCTAACTATAGTTCGACCCGTTTTTAACTATAGAAGTACCTTAAAAGATATAGGATAAACCTTACCGCGATTTTTAAAGGATATCTAAGGATATTTAAAGGATTTCCCCGACTATAGTTTATAGTGTTTTTAACTAGGCTTATACTTAGTTTATTAAGCGATTTTACGAGGATATTTATAGTTTACTTTATATACTATAGATAGTATAGTTAAAGATCCTTAAAATTAGCTTAAAGAACTAAGTATAAAGTAGCTAGCTATACCTTTAAGAAATAAATAAGCTTTTTATTATTTTTAAACCCTTATATACGTTTATATATAGTAATTAGTCCGTTATACCGGCCTAACCGGCGGTAATTAGTCTATAGTACCGGCCTTAACTAGCGGTAATTAATCTATAGTACTAGCCTTAACCGGCGGTAATTAGTCTACGCCTTATCTCCTTATCTTTATACTATAAGGCGTAGTAAATAGTAGTAATTCCTACTTATTTAAACGGAAATCCTTTAAATATCCGCTAAGCTAAGAGCGACTATATCGCACGATTAAGTACTTATCCTATAAAAGGTTAGATACTAAACGATATTTTCTTTAATAAGAAGCTCTTATTAGCCTTTAAGTCTAACCTTAATAATAAGCACCTTTTCCTTAACGCGCTTATAATAAAACTCCGAGATAAGTAGGCCGTAAAAGCGAAAAAGGCCGCGGCCTACCGGGCATACCGGTTTAATAATCTCCCTTACCCCTTTTTAAAGTACTATACCGCAATAGCCTACGGAGCTAAATAAGATATAAAATAAGTCCCGCTTAGCTAAGCTAAAACTACTACCCTTTAAGAAGCAATCCGCTTTTAAAACATTAATAAAGGATAAACTATAAAACGATAAAATCTATACGATTAAGTAAACTAAATTCGGTATTACTTAAATAGATCGATTATCCTTTAAATAGAAAAAGTAAGGACGAGCCGACCTTAAAACTATCTAGCTCCCCGCCCGCTAAATACCTTCCGGATCGAGCTTATAATAAAGTTACTCTTTCCTTAAGACGATAAACCTAGCGGATATTTTTACTATATACTACTAATAAAGTTTAGCTTAAAGGCCTTAACTAAAAATCCGCCTTAAAGGATACCCGGCAGTTTCTTAGTTTAGTATTACCGTTTAGCCTTATCCGCTATAGCCGCGCTAACTAAAGCGTTTTTAAGACTCTTAATTAATAAAAACGAGCTTCTTACGCCGGGGGCCTTATAGCGTACCGGATTCCGAGATATATATAAAACGGAAGGTTAAGCGCTTAGCGAGAGTATTAAAACTAAGACCTTAATAATAAGCGATAAAGACGCGGTAAGCAATACCCTTAGCGGGCTAAACCTATCTATACTAAGCGCGTAAATACTAAGACTAAGTATAGCCTTAAGCCCCCCGGTAAGAATATTAGTAATATTAAACGAACAATTCCTTAGTCTCCTTTAAGCACTAAGAAAAGAAGACGCGCTTATTAAGCCCTAGGAAAAACCTTAACTATAAGCTAAGGATATAGGGAGATTTAACCTATTAAGACCTTTAAAAGTATCTTTTAACGAAGTTTAAGAAGATAATAAAGCTAGTATATTTTAAGGAGTTAACCGTTTTATTAACTTTATCCGCCGAAACGCTAATAAAAGCGAGGCTTACGCGGACGAATTAGCTATTTAACTGCCCTCCTTCCTTTAAGGAAGTGCGGCGGAATAGTATTCTAAGGACCTCTTAGAACTATAATAAGAAGAACTTAGCGAGCCCGGCGTTAAACTAAGCTAATAAATATCCGCCTTATAAAAACGGTTTAAAATCCGCTTAAATATAGCAATATAGGCACTTAATAAAGAGAACTTTACTATTAAAGATATAGTAATAAGATCCGACTTTAAGTCTTAAATATTACGCTTATAACGTAAAGCTAAGGCTACGCTTTACTAGCCGGACTACTTAACTATAATAATTTACTAAAAGCTAAACGTTTACTTATAAAAATCCTTATAACGCTTAGTAAGGAACGAGGATATTAATAAATAGATTAATAAATATAAGGAAATTCTTCTTTAGCTATAAGTTAAATATACTTAAGGATTTTAAAAGTACTTATTAGCATAAAAGAAATAGGTCTAACCTATAAAAAGGCGAGGGCCGACTAGCTATACCCCGTATATACTTAAAGGATAGTCCGGGACGCCCCGGCTATCTATCGAAAGCTTGCTAAGACTAAAAGTTACGTTTTTAAACCGCTTAGTAAGGGTAGATATACCTTAAACCTTATAGCGCTTGCTAAGTTAAGGAAGAAACCCGCTTAAATAGCTAAAAATATAAGTTAAGGTCCTCCGGCTAAAAAGAGAAAGGACCTTTAAGACTATACGCTTGCTAACGCTAAAGCTAAAACGGGCATACCCCGCGACTAAAGAAAGTACTATAGTAAAGACCGATAACTATTTAAGGGATAAAAAGTATAATATAAAAGGAGCTTAGTTAAATACCGATAAGAGCTTAAAGGAAACCGCAATCTATATTATAGTAAACTTAGTATAAGAGGCCGATAAAGCGTGCGGATTTTACGGTAAAGCATTCCCTTTAAAGAATAAGCTTTACTAATACGTTAAAGATAAACACCCCCTTAACCTTA